>VUQH01084590.1:0-10417 GCA_015106775.1 Etroplus canarensis
TTAAAACCTAATCTAATCAAATTACCATTGTGGACAAATCCGCTGTGGCGATCTCTTGGGGAGAATACTTGGGAGCAGCTGAAGGCACACTGTTTTGATAAAACCAAGTAAGAGTAAAAGAGCAAAGTTGGCACCACTGAGGACAATAACATCACACTTACATTCATATTTCTTGTTTATCGGCGGGTATTTGGATTTGACAGCTTTCTGTTCCTCTGTAAGGTCGAGCTGGCGGTCGTCCATTGCCGATACGAGCTCGTTTTAAAAAGCCAGCTCTGATCTACACCATGTTACGCTTTTACTACCCGGAAACACCGTGGAAAATCACGAGGAGGTTCCGGATGTTGTAATGTGACGCTGTGGGGCTTCCTGTCGGTTCTTTGCTCGACGCTGATTGGCCGGTCGCGTTCTATGGAGTTGGCGCCATTGCCAGGCTTCGTGCGGTCTTCCGAGCGCTCTCCCTGAAAAACACTTCTCTTTACCAATAGTAGCGGTGTAATTACGACGCAATGGCCGATAAAGACGGTAAGGCGCTTCACGTTTTTAAATAAGAAGGTTTTTTGTGTGTGTATGTCGCCCAAAGTGGCAGAAAATCCGAGGCAGGATGAAGCAGTGGTGGTTGGCGCGCCAGACTGCATTACCTTTCATTGTTACAGTGCAGCTAGCTGTTAGCTGATGCTAGCGTTAGCCGCTACCACGCCGGGTAAACTTTTATTTTGTCTTATTTAACTGGAAAGGGAATTATTAAGATTAAGAATCTCTTTTGCGAGAGGGTCCTAGGTCGACATAGGCAGCATTACTCTAGCGTGTTTTTCAATGGCTGAAGAACCTTGGCAAACACTACATAGAAGGGCCCTACCGGGGTTTGAACCCAGGACCTTCTTGCTGTAAGGCATTATAGAGGCACCGCGTTGCTCAAAAAACTGTTTTTAATTTACCAATGCAGCCAAATATAGGGTCATGTTGTTAATTGTATGTGTAATTTGAGCTCTGAGCTCTCATCAGTAAAATAAAGCGCGACTGATGAGGACTTCACAGGTAAAACTGTTGCTGCGTGGTTTTCTGAAGTGTTTAATGCCACTCTTGCAGCCGCCTTTGACGACGCTGTGGAGGAAAGGGTGATCAATGAGGAGTACAAGATCTGGAAGAAGAACACCCCTTTCCTCTATGATCTGGTCATGACCCACGCTCTGGAGTGGCCCAGCCTTACTGCCCAGTGGCTGCCAGATGTTACCAGGTGAGTGGGGATCTCCTGTAGTTTTTTTTTTTCTTCAGTGACGTACAGAGTGAATATGTAACTGCCATGCCATGTGTCCACAGGCCGGAGGGAAAGGACTACAGTGTGCACAGGCTGGTTCTGGGGACTCACACGTCTGATGAGCAGAATCACCTAGTAATTGCCAGTGTTCAGCTCCCGAATGATGATGCCCAGTTTGATGCTTCGCATTACGACAGTGAGAAAGGAGGTGAGGGGATAAAGACTGAATTAAAAACCTGTGTTACAAGAGCTTCTAGAAAGGGTAAGATAAGATTTCATTGTTGTAGTTAAACAACGAGGGCCGGGTTGGTAGCTCCCAGAGACAAGCAGCAGTAAAACGACAAAAGTACAAATTAATTGCAAGTATAGTTAAAAGAAACCTTTACATTGGCATATATGTGTCCAGTAAAGTTACTACAGACAGTGAAGTTTAAACTGGTATTTCAGAATCCTGAATCTAAAATTTTCAGCAGTGTTACCAGCGGTGGGGGGTGCAGTCTTCAACAGGTATTGGGGGTGGGGGCAGAGGCTACAGCTCACACATACAGAAGAAGCTGTTCCTTATGCTTTTGGTGCTTGTCCTGATGATCCTGTTTCTTTTGCAAATATCATAGGAAGCTTAAAATATGTTCTTATAGGACAGCAACATGTAATAAAAACATCACAATACTCATAAATTAAACAGCCTGATAAACATGCTTCACCTAGATCCGGATTATATTGACTTCACTGATGTAATCAGATTGCTTATACGTTTGAGTATAAGTACACGCGGCTGGTACAGCGAAACTGTGAATGGCTCATTAAATCAGTTATGGTTCTCTGTATGTAGACTTCCACCAGAAAAGCTATTACTCCTGGCAAATGCAGGGAGTTTAAGGATATTTCAGTACAGTTTAATGTTGTTGATGGTCAATGAAGTGCTATCCACCCCATGTAACAATTCCACATGTGTGATGGCATAGATAGAAAAGCAGGGCTGCATATGTGCACTTCTGCTCACAGGAGGAGAGAGGAAGGAAAATTCTATAAACATTTCCGGTATAAAAAGGAAGTAACATGTATGTAATTGTGGGAGAGACACCAAATCATATTTACCCTTCTTTACAGTTATGGATGATTTACTGTACCTTCATTAGTGGGCAATAGTGAATGAATGTCAGCTTAACAAGTAAGAGTTGACATGAGTTGCCTCCTTCTTTAAGCCATTTTTAGTATTATTTAATAAGTTTTTAAAGCCTAGCTTATGTGTAAAAAAAAGATTTACAGGAACAGTAGGTCAGTAAGCTGCATTAGCTAACTTAAAGGTTGTGACTCTAAAAATGAACAAAAATACCTTGTACATTGGCTTGGCTGACCACCTAAACTTGCTTTGTTTGATGTGGGCTTAATGTATCTGCTGTCCTTTATATTCCAGAGTTTGGAGGCTTTGGGTCTGTAAGTGGGAAAATAGAGATTGAGATCAAGATCAACCACGAGGGAGAAGTGAACAGAGCCCGTTACATGCCTCAGAATCCTTGCATTATTGCCACCAAGACTCCCACCAGTGATGTGCTGGTCTTTGATTACACAAAGCACCCCTCCAAGCCTGGTAGGTTTGCAGCAAAAACAGTTTGAGGATGCTAAAGTCTACAGCAAGTGTTGTTACATTTGAAGCTCTGCAGATTTTTTTAACACTGATATTATTAATATTGAAGACCCTTCTGGAGAATGTACCCCAGATCTGCGTCTGCGGGGCCACCAGAAGGAGGGCTACGGCCTCTCGTGGAACCCAAACCTCAGCGGCTGTCTCCTCAGTGCTTCTGATGACCATGTAAGAAACCTGTTGCACCATACATGCATTAGTCTTAAAATTGTATCCTTCCCTCTGTCGCAAAAATTGCAAAACACGTGGTCATTTTTCTTTGCAGACTATATGTCTATGGGATATCAGCACAGTGCCCAAAGAGGGTAAGATCGTGGATGCCAAGACAATCTTCACAGGCCACACTGCTGTGGTGGAGGACGTCTCCTGGCACCTGCTTCATGAATCTCTTTTTGGATCTGTGGCAGATGACCAGAAACTCATGATGTAAAGCAACCTCAGATGACTCACTAGAAACAAAGTTGTTGTTCAGTTTCAAATATTTTTCTTAACAGTGAGGCTTTTGTCTTTTTTGGAACAGCTGGGACACACGGTCCAACAACACCTCCAAGCCCAGCCATGCAGTGGATGCCCACACTGCTGAGGTCAACTGCCTGTCTTTCAATCCTTATAGCGAGTTCATTCTTGCCACTGGTTCTGCAGATAAGGTGAGGCCTCTTTCTCTCAAACGTGGGACATTTATAGAACCTGGCGATACAGCGCCTTTTGCCTTTTTGTATGTATGACTTTGACTTCATTTATTTGTAGACTGTGGCTCTTTGGGACTTGAGGAACCTGAAGCTGAAACTCCACTCGTTTGAATCTCACAAGGATGAGATCTTCCAGGTAAGAAGTTAACTTTTTAGGAGTTGAATTTTTTTTTCATATAAAGCCTGATCTGGAGCTGTGCTGTAATTTCTGGACAACAACTTAAAAAAGTGATTAATCTCAGTGACCACATCATGGAGAGGGGTTATTTAGACACAAATATTTTGTGGCTACAGCTATAGCTGTCAGGAAACTGTCTTTTTATATTTATGAAGCACTTTGTAGTAGGAATGTTTCATCCAACCTGCATTTTCCAACAGGTTCAGTGGTCTCCTCATAACGAAACCATCCTGGCCTCCAGTGGCACTGACAGGCGACTCAACGTCTGGGACCTGAGTAAGATCGGAGAAGAACAGTCACCGGAAGATGCTGAGGATGGCCCTCCTGAGCTGCTGGTGAGTTGTTACAGTGAAGGTTATGTAGTTTATATTTCCTAGAGGGGACGACAGTGGCCCAGTGCAATGGTGAATGGTTCGGCTGCTGATGTGGAGCTGGTTCGATTCTCACCTGTGGCATTTGGGAGGCCCATGCAGGCTGGAGCCACCCATCCAAGCAAGGCACCGAACCATAATGGGCTGCCTTGTTTTCTCTCACCTCTTGTTTGTGTGTGTGTGTGTGTGTGCATGTCTATTACTCAACTGCGTGGAAAGTTTATATACCTACACAATAGTGTGTTGAGATGTGGTAATTTCCACATTTGGGGATTATTGAAGTATATCTTTGAAGTGAGGGCAGGGCCTGTGTGTACAGAAAAGGATATACACCCACACTCAGTAAGACTCATGTCCACTGGATGGAATACAGCTTTATCACTGTATGGACTGCAGGTGGCGATAGTAGTCAATTTTCTACTCTGCAGACTTGGTGAGCTCAGTGTAGCAACGCATGAATCAGTTCTTTACCTGCCTCAGTTTGTGGTTAGACTTTCCAGCAGAACCACATCTAGAGCACAAGAAGGACAATTGTCGCCAGCTGCAGTCCAAGTCAGTGGAGTTGGAGGATTTCTGAAGAAGCAAGTAAGGAAACACTAGAGCTGGAAGGGCCAGGGCTAGTTGGTATGCAGCGACTATACTTTGGAAATATGAGCGAGAGGATTGTCCTGAACTGATCATACTTGGACAGCTGTTAATATACCTAGGGCAGTCTGCCCAGATCAAGGCTGTGTGTGGGGCAAATGCTATGTAGCTGATTGCTAGTATTTTCTTTTTTTACTGAATTTTGAATCCTGAGCATACTGCTGTTTGTTTTTAGTTCATCCACGGTGGACACACAGCTAAGATCTCAGACTTCTCTTGGAACCCCAACGAGCCATGGGTCATCTGCTCAGTATCAGAGGACAACATCATGCAAGTGTGGCAGATGGTAAGGCCCTTTTAAAGAAAAAAATAAATCAGAGACAACATATATAGAATTTGAATGTTAAAGTGTATTTATTGCAACATTGATAAACAGTTACCTTGTAATAAACTTTTTGAACATTGTCTGCAGGCTGAAAATATCTACAACGACGAGGACCCAGAAGGTGCTGCAGATTCAGAAGTCCAGGCATGAGTCCAGCCTCCATGTGTCTTCTTTTGACCTGCTCATTAAAAATGGATCAGTTTTCCAACGCTGGGTGCATAAGCAGTCTTTTTAAAATACATTTTGGGCAGCAGTGTTTTGTAGAAAATAAAATAATAAAATGCTGCCATGTCATCACATTGTGACGTATTTAAAACAAGGTCTGTATTGGTCAGATTTTTTAGATCTTTTTAGTTTTTGAAACTGAAATCTGGCTTGTGATGAAACCACCACAGACATGTTTATGATCATCCAAGTTTGCATTTTGTTGGTTTTTTTTCTTTCATCTCGATTAGTTGCTCAGAAGCAATTTCTGCAGAGATCCATTTTTAAATGTTATTGTACATACTGTAGGTTTTTCCTTTTTATTTGCTTGATAATTATAGTGTGAAATTTCTGATTGTGTGCTTTGTCACTTGTATGTGTTTTGTTTTCTCCGCATCTTTTCTCCTCTGTGCTGCACTCTTGTGTTAAGAATATTCATAATAAAAAATATTTACAGTAAAGCTTTTTGTTTCTTGGCAGAACATCTCAGATTTTAAGTTGCACATATTTAAGCAGCAGAGGGTTTGCATTGTACTATGTATTAGACAATATTTTTAAACATTTAATGCAGTTTTAGCTCTGTGGTTTGGTCTCATATCTGATTAAGAACTGCTGTAAAAAGTCATGCATCTTCTTCCACTGTAGTCATTTCACTTGGTTCACAGCCCCTATAAAAAGAAGCATGTTATAGTCATTTATTATCTGGAGTTTTAGTAAGATAAAAGTGAAATGATCTAGCCCACCTGAGAAATGTTAGCTCTGCCAAAAGGCCATCTTTTAGAGACTCCAAATCTTTCTTGGATTTTCTTTGAACTTCAAACTCTACTTCTAGTTCTCTCAGAGTCACTTTTAGTTTCTCCACAGTCTCCTGCATAAAGTAAAAACATGTTATAGTCTAGTTTTACCAAATATCTATATCTTTTATGTTCTACTTTTCTTGTACCTTATATTTCATGATGCTTTCCGCTCTCTCTGTCTTCATGAGACTGATCCTCTGCTCCAGACTGGATCTCTGCACCTCCAGTCTCTGTGCGTCCTCTCTCAAGGGCCCGATCCTGGCCACCAGGTCCGCTGCCTGCTCTCTGCTTTTCCTCAAGGCTTCCTCCCCAGTTTGTCTTCTCTTCAACAGGGCCATCAGGCGAGGTTCATACCAGCCTTCCAGTGCTTTCACACTGTCGCTGAGCCTCCGCTGCAGTGTGATAGAAGCCCGCCGACACTGGCTGACGTCACTCATAGTCCTGGGCCTGCATGGCTTAGTGGCTTGATCACGGAGGGAATTGAGCTGCTTCTGGTGGGTGTCCCGGAGCTGCGACAACTCCTGGGTTAGATTTTGGATACATGCCTTGAGCTCGTCCTATAAACAGATGTAACACCCAAAAATGATACTCAGCAGCATGTGTTTTTTGCAGAAAAATTATCTGTAAAATTTATATTGAATTTTTGTCTGTGAGCATTTAAAACAATGAGCAAAAAGAGAAGTCCACCATATATACATACATACATACATACATTTTGGACAATTCTATGCTTCCAGCTTTGCTGAACAATTTGGGGAAGGTCATTTTCTGACTGTGCATGACTGTGCTGTAGTGCACAAAGCCAGGTCCACAAAGGTTGGATGAATTTAGTGTGGAAGAAGTTGACTGGCCTGCTGAGAGCCCTAATCTCAGCCCCATCCAACACCTTTGGGATGAACTAGAACAGAGATTGCGAGCTATGGGCTCTCGTGCAACATGTCTGACCTCACAAATGCTGTTTTGGATGAAAGGGCAAAAATTTCCACAGAAACACTCCAAAGTCTTGTAAAAAGACTTCCTAAAAGTGGAAACTGTTCTAGCTGTAAAGAGGGATCAACTCCATATTAATGCCTATAGATTTAGAATGGGATGTCATAAAAGCTCCCGTAGGTGGCCCAGTACTTTTGTCCATCCATCCAGAAAGACAGATTAGCATTAATGCTCACAACCAAGTTAGAATCACCTGTTAAACCAACCCCATGCATGTGTTTGGACTGTGGGAGAAAGCCAGTGTACCCTGAGAGAACCCAAGCAGGTACAGGGAGAACATGCAAGCTCCACACAGGGAGGTCCCAGTTGGCCAGTGGATTTGAACCCAGGACCTTCTTACTGTGAGGCAATTCTGCTAACCATTGGATCATTGTGACACTCATCTATATACTGTATGGTCATTATTACAAAATGTATTGCAAACAAAATGACCTCTGATAAAAAGTCCTTGCAAACTACCACAAAGCAAATGTACATTATACATGTCCAAGGATAAGAAAAATTAGAGACACTTTGCAATGACAGTGGTTCCTACCTGTGTGACAGCAGACTGAGCCACCTCATACTCTTCCTCAGCCAGCATTACCTGGCTCTGGATGCATTCCCTGGCCGTGGCAAACAATTTCCTCTTTACCTGCTGCACTTCCTCACAAACAGAAATGTAATCCAGCTGAGCCAGAGTGAGAAGCCTCTGTCTTCCCACCAGCTTCTCTCTTAGGTGTCCCACCACTTGCAGCATGGGTTCCTGCAGAACAAGAAGTTCCTGAATCAGCTCATCTCTTTGCTCCTCTAGACGGGACACTTGCTGGATGCAGTTCTCAAAAAGTTGACCCAAACTGTCCATATCCACCTGTAGAGTAGGGTCTTGTGCGCACCTGCTTGGGGTTTCAGAGACAGCTTGGCTGCTTTCTGAGCTATCTTCAACAAATCTGCATTGCACGTGTGAGTCATCAGTAGATAACGTGTTGATTCCATCCTCTATTGAGCTTTGATTGTCCATGAGAGAGTCTAAGAAAACAAGGTGACAGCCATTAATCAGCAATAACTGATGAGATTGTGGTTTTGAAAACACTTCAAGCAAATTATCCTTTAAAAGATTTATATAACAGAAGAATGAGCTACAAATGTAAATACACTAAAAATGACACACAAGAACACTTAAAACTCTCAGTTGATAATCAGCTCACGTTAACATAGATTTCCACTTACTTTGTACGGCAGTCCAAATAGATATTCACTTACTGTATGAACAGTTTTCTTTTAGCTTTTAGGACAGCTCTGCAGTGTGTCTGTCTCCAGGAAAAAAGAGGCACACTTTGTGTTTATAAATAACACTGGAAGCCTGGGAGAAATTCTATCTAAGACTCTCCCTCGTGGGACCACAAATTGTGTCAGTGCTGGGAGCAGACTCTGCATGCTCTGGATATGTCAGTTAGCACATGCCTCAACCAGCCTGGGTGCCACAGAGAGCTATATTTATACTGTTTCACAGCCTGTTTTTACATGCATTTAAGAAGGCAGTGACATCATGGTGGAAAGCTGAGCTGAGCAATAACTTTCCTGAAGTCTGGACTACTGTACAAGCAAAGGCGGCAACATAAGCAGGACCATACATGCTTTTCTTTGAATATCCACCTCCAGCATTAAGCTCAGCTACCCATGAAGTTTGCATGGTTCATGTAACAGTATTTGTTTGAGAAGTTTTGCATGCTGCCTATCAAACTCTTCACAGACAAATGGAAACAAACGTAACCTGCCGCACACTAGGATATACAAGTAGGATTTTAATGAAGGTGATAATTCAAGAGAAGAGAGTATCTTTAGGTAATAGGGAATATTTCTGTAATATAATACCACATATTGCTCATGTGTAAGATACAAAAAATGCACTTAAATAATATCCAAAAGGTTGCGAGGGCACCAACTATTTAGTCAAAGTGATATTACATGAATGAGTTTTTGATGGCTCCTTTACTTTCTTTACTTTTCTATGATTTGATGATTTAGAGGACAAAGCCAGGACAATGATATGCATTCACACTTTGATGATTTGTAACAGTTTTGCTGTTTGTTTTTCAAAAATAAAATAACAAAATTTATACGAATATGTTCTGAATTTTCAAAAAGGTCATAATTGTAAGCCTAAAAGTCATGCTCAAAGAAAAAACACAAACTGTAGTATTAAAAATGAAAATGTATTAAAATATTTAAGCAATTTGTTTTCATTCAAGAACAAGGGTGATGTGCAGAGCTGTAGTAACTACAGAGGGATCAAGTTACCATGAAGATGTGGGGAAGAGTTGTAGAAGTCAGGATAAGAGAAGAGGTGAAGATCATCAAGCAACAGTATGGCTTCATGCCGAGAAAGAGTACAACAGATGCAATGTTTGCTTTGGAAGTGCTGATGGAGAGGTATAGAGAAGGCCAGAATAGGTTGCACTGTGTCTTTGTGGATCTAGAAAAAGCATATAATAGAGTGACACGAGAGGAACTGTGGTACTGCAAGCGGAAGTCAGGAGTGGCAGAAATCTGCGAGAGTGGTGCAGGTCATGTATGAGGACAGTGAGACAGTGGTGAGGTGTGCAGTAGGAGTGACAGATGGGTTCAAGGTGGGGGTGAAATTACATCAGGGATCAGCTCTGAGCAGACTGTTGTTTGTAGTGGTGATCTACAAGTTGGCAGATGAAGTCAGGCAGGACTCACTATGGACACTGATGTTTGCAGACAACATTGTGATCTGCAGTGAGAGTAGGGAGGAGGTGGAAGAGAGCCTGGAGAGGTGGAGGTATGCACTGGAGAGAAGAGGAATGAAAATCAGTAGAAGCAAGAATAAATACATGTGTGTGAATGAGAATGCGGCAGGTGGAGTGGTAAATGTGTAAGGACTTGAGGCAGTGAAGGTGGATGAGTTCAAATATGGGGGCAACCATCCAAAGCAACAAACAGAGAACAAGAGAGGTGAAGAAAAGAGTGCAGGCAGGGTTGAGTGGGTGTCAGGGGTGCTTTGTGACAGAAGGATAGCAAGACAGCAAGAGTGAAAGGGAAGGCTTACAAGACACCAGTGAGACCTGCTATGATGTATGATTTGGAGACGGTGGCACTGACAAAAAGACAGGAAACAGAGCTGGAGGTGGCAGAGCTGAAGATGGTGAGATGTGACCAGGATGGACAGGATTAGAAATGAGTACATCAGAGGGACAGCTCAGATCAAGCCGTTTGGAGGCAAAGTCAGAGAGGCAAGGCAATGTTCAGAGGAGGGATAGTGGATATATTAGACAAAGGATGTTGAAGATGGAGCTGCCAGGCAGGAGGAGA
>VUQH01084591.1:0-19669 GCA_015106775.1 Etroplus canarensis
ATTTGGCTTTTTTACAAGAATTTCCAAAAAAGTGTCTTTTGTGTCAATGTGAAAACAGAATTTTAAAAATTAATATAATTTAATTAAAAATATAGAGTATGCTTGCATAAATATCAGGGACTGACCTAATTCAAAAAGAGGCCCAGCTAGTTAATCCCAGCAGTGCCACAATTAGTGAAATGGAGATCACCTGAGTGCAGTTTCTGTGTGTCAAGTGACTGTAGTATAAAAACACCTGTGTCTGGGAGGTCCAGTCTCTGGTTCATCAGTATTCCTGCTACAACTGCGACATGAAGACAAAAGAACACTCCAAGCAACTCAGAGAAAAGTCAGGAGATGACTACAAAAATTTCCAACTCACTGGACATCCCATAGAGTTGAGTCAAATCCATCACTAAGAAATGGAAGGAGTATGGCACTTGTCAAAATCTGCCTAGAGTTGGCCATCCTCACAAACTAAGTGACCAGGCAAGAAGAAGACTGGTAAGGGATGCCACCAAGACACTTACGACCACTCTGAAGGAGTTAAAAGCTGTAGTGGCTCAGATGGGAGAGACTGTACATACAACTGTTAGCTGGGTTCTTAACCAGTTGAAGCTGTAGGGGAGAGTGGCAAAGAGAGAGCCTTGGGAAAGGATTTATTTTCCAACAAGACAATGACCCCAAGCATACAGAAGCTACACAGAAATGGTTCTGAGACAACAAGATGAATGCTCTGGATTAGCCAAATCAATGCCCAGATCTCAATCCAACTGAGAAATTTTGGCTGGACTTGAAAAGAGCTTTTCATGCCTGATCCACAAGAACCCTGACAGAGCTTCAGCTGTTTTACAAGGAAAAATATCCACACAGACTCAGTGCTGTGATTGCAGCCAAAGGTTTATCTACTAAATACTGACCTAAAGGGGCTGAATATTTATACAAATATTTATTTTACCTTATATATTTTAAATAATTGACATTAGTTTCTAACAAGGTTATTATAGTTAATTAAAACTAATCTAAAAACTAAAACTACATTTTAGTTAACTGAAATAAAAATCAAAACTAGACTCTTGGGGGAAAAAACAAAACTAACTAAAACAACATTGTGGGCTTAGGAAACTAAAATAAAATCTATAGAAAATGTCCTTAGTTCTAGTCTTTGTCAGCTGGGTTAAATTTGGTCAGTCAGCCTTTCTGATGAGGCTTTGATGCATCTGTTTATTGAGACTCAGGATGTCTACATGATTGTGACTCATCTGCCTTCAAAGTGTTTATTGTAATTGAGCTGAACATTTTAAATCTTCCCCTGACAAATACAATCCATATTATAATAATTAAGAAAAATAAAACTAACACTGAAACTAATAAAAACTAAACTGAAAGTAAACATTTCAAACAAACTAAACTAAAATGTGCAAACCCACTCTAGAAACTAACGAACTGAATTCAAAACTAAGTAAAAACTAATTAGAAAATACAAAACTATGATAACTGGTTTGTGAAACATTATTTTTACTTTGGCATGAATGAAGCCTTTTTTGCAAATTCTTGTCAAAAGCCAACTTATGTTGACCATGATTTCATTCATTAAAGGAATAAACAGGTGAAACATGAAAGGGGGGATAGGAACACTTTTTATAGGTATTGTAGTTTAAAGAATTATCAAAACATTTGCTAAGCAAGAAGGGAACTTAGAGAGGCAAATTAAATGACCTTCTTCACAGTTTAAAGAAAGTGACCCCATACTCTATTCTGGATAAAGTGCTGTCTCTAGCATTGAGGTTTTATTGACTTAATGTGAATTAAATTTGTTTTGGCGCTAACCACATGGTTAATGGTGATGGCGTACTGGACAATAATAAGAACAGACGTGTTTCAAATGTGAGTTCATTGCCACTACTGCCACACCTTTAATTAGGACTTTATTAATAAACAATAACTGAACAAGAAAAACACT
This sequence comes from Etroplus canarensis, assembly GCA_015106775.1. NCBI lineage: Eukaryota > Metazoa > Chordata > Actinopteri > Cichliformes > Cichlidae > Etroplus > Etroplus canarensis. The sequence continues at coordinate 1,943 of VUQH01084591.1, forward strand.
TGAACATTGTGAGGTTCGTAACGTTTGATGTGCTGTGTATGTATTTATATTGCATTTGTACATATGTATCCAAAAATGTGATCACTAAGTGTTCAGTCCATCTCTGGTTCTACCTCCTAACTTACACATGCAAGGTGCCCTTCAAAACTCCAAAATAATTCTGTTATCTAATTTTATCATAATTTGATGGCTGGACTAGCACAAAAGTTAATGCATTTGACATTTATTTGCTCTCCCCTTATTTATGAGTTGCTTTAATGTCATCTTAAGTTAGTCTTAAGCACCTTTAAGCTGTTGAAGACTGATACTTATGTGCATAAGAGTTTTATCTTAAATAATCAGTGGATGCCCTGATGGAGTGGAGGACTTCAAGTATCTTGGGGTCTTGTTCACAAATGTGGGTAGAGTGGGGTGGGAGATTGACAGATTGGAATGGCATCTGCAGTGATACAGGACCTGTACTAGTCTGTTGTGAAGAGAGGTGAGGGTGAAAGCAAGGCTGTGGATTTACTGGTCAGTTTATGCTTCTTTCCTAACCCAAGTCAAAAGCTGCAGGTAGTGACCAAAAGAATGAGATTGCCAATACAAGCAGCATAAATGAGTTTCTTCCAAAGGGTGTCTGGGCTCACACATAGAGAAGGGATGGGGAGCTTGGTCATTCAGGAGGGTCTTAGAGTTGAGCTGCTGCTCTTCCACATCTAAATAATGCCTCCTAGGTGAAGTGTTTTGGGCATGTCCCACCAGGGATAGGCCAAGGAGCAGACCCAGGACACGCTTGAAGGATTATATCTCTCGACTGTCTTGGGAACATTTTTGTGTCCCCCGGGAATATGGAGGATTGACAGTACCAAAATGAAAGAAATACACCATTAAATAATAAAATGTGTCATGAATGAATTAAAATTGGAATTAAATAAATGTGTTATTAAATTAAATGTGTCATTAATTAAAATGCCAATTTATTTTATGAAAAACTATTTTCACTGTTTAATCAATTATTTCATGGTCCTGTGTTATGGAGGATATAACATAGTGCCTAAAGATACAATTTAAAATTGGTTCCAAGTTGTCTGTGTTTAGACAAAACACTGGTTCATCTTTTGTGTTATGTACATTTTTATGCTTCAATGATTCATAGATTAGTGACTTAAATATTCTTCTGGAAATGGTCAGGTACAAGTACTGGACTGAAAATGAGTGAAAAAGCAGCTAATAGAATAGTCAAAAACTTTGAAAGACCTTCAGAAGGCATGGAGAACTATTGCTCAAATCCAAAAAAAAATTATAAGTCTGGCTTCTTGTAAGCAAAATGTAAAGACATTAGGGGCTTAAGACTTTTGCACAGTATTGTAGGCTCTTTTTACAGTTGTTCTTTTAACATGTTATAACACAGTAAATATATATCATTGATCAACTCCATCATAATCCTTTTTGATTCAGTGCATCAGTCTTTAGTAAACCAGCATGCACAATAGTCCCTGGCCCATCTAAATGAAGTAGTGCCATAATAAATGATATTATAGCTGTTCGTACCCCACAATAACATTTCAAAAATTTAAAACAAACCACAAATCAAATGAGAAGACACAGAAAAAGCTTGAGGTTCTGGGTTCACCTAAAGTTCTTAGGCCCTCAAAAATGGCTACTTTTAGTGTTTTTTATAATGAAACGTGGCTCTGATTCCAGTGCTGTTTAAATACATTTCTTTGGACAAACCCACCTATTAAATTATTGTACTTAAGTGTCAGCTGTTCCAAAATGCTGCAGCAAGAGCACTAACAGGGCCTAAAAGGACACATATTTCCCTCATATTGGCTTCTCTTAATTGACTCCCTGTTAAATCTAGAATTCAATATGAAGTCTTTCTACTCACATACAAAGTCTTGAACAGTCAGGCCCCATCTGATCTTAAAGACCTCATAGTATCAATAGAGCACTTCACTGTCAGACTGCAGACCTACCTGTGGCTCCTGAAGTTTCTGAAGCAGAATGGAAGGCATAACCTTCAGCTATCAGATCCCCTCTCCTCTGGAACCAGTTCCCAGTTTGTATTCAAGAGACAGACACCGTCTCTACATTTAAGATTAGCCTTTACACTTTCCTTTGTGATAAAGCTTATAGTTGGGGCTGGAATAGGTGACCCTGAACCATCCCTTAGTTATGCTGCAATAGGTTTAGGCTGCTGTTGGACTTCTCATGATGAACTGAGCATTTCTTCTCCACCCACTTCTCGTTTGTTTAGTATTAATGAAATCATATAACTATTATTACAAAAATTGTTACTATAGTTGCTCTTCACTATTTACCCATTTTTATTAGTAAAAAAGTAACAGTTGTGAAATGGAGAAAAGATCTGTTCATATATTTAGGTTGGCTTTGAAACATTATAGCTATAGAGCTCTGCAGGCTACTTTTGAGACCATGTGTTTTTGCAAATGATTCAAATTAAAAAGAGCTTACTTTGATAATACATTTAAAATTCAAAATAAAAAATAACAAACGTTTACACTTTATTTTGACTAAAGTGCAGCAGCAGATCAAGCACTCTGGAAAGACAACAGTGTTGATGGTGGTGGTGAAAGCAAACAAACTTGTCCAATTGAATAGTTTAAATACTCCGTTTTCCTTCCCAGGATTTTTTTCTCGCTTTTGAATCTGCAGCTCAGGGAACTCAAGACAAGCCATTTGTGTTTACATCCATGCTAGCCACCACTACTGAGGTTAAGGAAATAATTTCATATTAATCTAGTTTTTTGTCAAAGTCACAGGGTGCTGCTGCAGATGGGCCAAATAGCCACAGGTTTGAGACCCCTGTCATAGGGGATAGTCTGACTGTTGTTCTTTTCTCTCTAATATTATAGGGTCTTTACCTTACAATATAAAGCACCTTGAGGCAACTTTTGCTGTGAATTAGTGCTACATAAATACAGCTGAAATGAAAAAATTAACTGAATCATATGTCTGTCTGTACAGTTGCTGCTGCCTCAAAAGGGCCCCTAGCATACTGAAAGATCCACTCCTTGTTTGAACTGCTGACAATAAAAACAAGGACAAACAGACTAAAAAAACATCCTTTTCTCAAAAGCAATAACAGCACCCAAAGCTGCAAAGAACTGATTCCATGTGAAATATCAGTAGCATATGTCTTGTGTATGCACATAGGTAGTTATCGATTTATTTTTTATATTCTATTCTTTAAGTGTATTTATATATTTTTAAGTTTCTTAGTACTATTTTTTCTTGTTTTTCAGATGCACCTTGAAAACAGAAGCACGTTCATTTTAGTTGTAAATGTTCAGTGACAATAAAGATCTTCATTCACATGAAGAGATTAAGACAGGCCTGGTGTGAGGTGAAAGAGGATTACAGATGCTGTGTTTTATAGTGTGTATTACGTTGGGGATGGTGTGTGAGGATGATGGGCAGTCAACAAGTGTGTGTGTGTGTGTGTGTGTGAGATGATGTGTGTAGTGTGAAGGGTGGGGTTCAGTTTTATTTTTAAGTGTTTTGCAGTTTTGAGGGAATTTTATTTCCTATGCGTGCTATAACAACATAGTTAAAATGTCACATCCTTCTCCTCCCTCCATCCCACGAAAAATGCGAAAACAATCATTTTAATCAAATAATGCAAACATCAGAGTGTTTACTGCAGACCTCATCTTTTTCATGCAGTTCGACTACTTCCGCGCAGGCGCATAATGAGCGACAGTCGGGCTACCAAACTGGTCAAACAGCGGGTGTAAAAATGGTAGGTAACCAAAATAAACACAAACCCAGGCATTGGCTTTAATGCCAGTAAGGCTTGCTTACAAGACTATTGTCGTGTTATTAAAGTACATGATGTGTTCCGTTTTGGCAAGCGTGCAGTGCCCATTTACCCGTGTTCGCTGCTGTTACAGGGAAGGTCAGCTGGATATTTTAAGAGCAGCTAGCATTAGCTACACGTCCCTTTTTGGCAGTCTGGTAACTTCGGCTGTGAGCAGGTCAGCCGCTGGACCTCAAAAGCAGACAGACACAGGGTCGTTTGAGTTAAGTCCCGGCTTGTGTATAATCACACTGACAGTCTGCTCCCGTGATTTTAACCCTATCGTTAATGTGAGAGATACACTCTGGCTAACTCAGCTAACGTTAGCCAGTGCAAGTTACTAGCTGGTGTTATGAAGACAAAGCTAACCTAACGTTACCCATCTGGAAGCGGCACAATAATCTGTGCTGTCAGAACAGCAGCCGAGCAGACGGCGTGGCTTCATACGTACGTTATTAACTTAGTCAGAGTTATTAACAGCTCAGTTTAAGGATACGCTGATCTTTAGTGAATGTTCAGATGCTGCAGCTAATGGGAGGACTTAGCATGGTGATTTCTGCAAAACACACAGAGACACTGTTTAGACGCTCAGCTCAATAAAATGTCACAAATATTAAAATTACGCAGCAGCTAGTTTTGTCCTCACACAATCCAAAACCCCAAGAGACACGCATTTTAATATCATAGACGAATAAGGAAGCATATTCTCAGATTGGAGCTGCTAAAATCACAAGTTTTCTGTTAAAATTATGATTTGAACGATTGTCAACTTTACTGCTGATTAATTACTGTTTGTGAGATGATTATAACATATCTTTGGGAAACACATATCTGGAATTTAGTTTTGATAATGACTTTATCCAAGAGAAGTGTATACTGAGTAGGTTTTTGTTCTTTAGTCCATGAATAACTGATCATCTGATCCAAACGGGATCCATGTATTTTTTCTTAGTTTTCAGGGGGAATATCTGTGGAATTGTGCGGAGTGTTTTTTGCTTGTTAAGTTACTCCTCAAACTCTGCAGAATCGGTGCAGATTCCATGTGGGCTTGCATGTCATCTTATGAGCAGGCTCACACAGAATATGTGCCCTGCAGATTCCACAGATTTTCGGCCACTTTTGAAGAGGTGCATGTTGCTTGGCAAATGTTTGCCATGTCCGCCTCTCTGTCACTGGTGTATGTTGCTGTGACTTTGATCGGTGTGAAAAGGTTATTCTGAAAACATGTCCTGAAATCTTCATGATGAAATTAAAAGTATTAAATTTAAAAGCTTGAGTAAACATTTGTAACATTGAGAAAATTTTGGTTGATTTATTGTTTCATATAAATCAACATATTTGCTCAGGAAACAACTATGGTTTTTTTTTAAAATAAATTATTGATAATGTAAGCAGGAAAATAAACTGCAGAATTCTGCAGATTTTTCCCTGTGGATCGACTCAGAAAGCTATGAAAAAATCTGCAGATTCCATGTGGACCTGCCCCTTAGTATACACTGTATATGTAAACAATGTGGACACTGCACACCAAAATACATTTTCCAGTATTCTTACAGTGTTATTGTTTTTGGGGGGGATTTTTCCCCCTCATTTTTTTTTCATTTGTTGAGTATTTCTGGTAAGGTGCTTGTGTTCCACTCCAGACTTGTTGCACTTCTAGGTCCTTGTGATGGCATCCCATTTCCCTACTCATGTTACATCTATGACTGTAGTTATCTGAGGGGCCCTCTGAGGTACAGCATGTGCTTTGAGAATCCACAACAACCCCCCTTCAGAAAAGCCTATGCTGTTTTGGGGCAGGACATCATTACTACCAGCGTGTCTTGGCTCACCATTTATGTTCGTCAGTGTGACTGACTAACCTTTTGAAATATGTGTCGGAGTATTCCAGAGTGTCTCCCAGTCTTTCTTGCTGTTGCCTGAATGCCTGTAGATTTTTATGTTGCGCTGTGTGCTTTTGTCTTTGTATCGCTCTGTGTTTGCGTGTTGTTGTCTGTACTCACTGGTTTGATTGCACCAGTGTCTGACAGCCCCTGTCCTGTACTTCTACAGCATAAGCTGAAGTCTTCACAGAGGGACAAGGTACGGCAGTTCATGTCCTTCACACAGGCTGGGGAGAAAACAGCCGTGTACTGCCTCACACAGAATGACTGGAAACTAGAAGTTGCTACAGACAACTATTTTCAGAATCCAGAGCTTTACTGTAAGGAAACCATGAAAACCTCAGTGGACCGGAAAAAGCTGGAGCAGCTCTACAATCGCTACAAAGGCAAGTAGGAGATCATAAAATCAATGTTCAGTGCTGCTACTTGAATTAGTTACAAGAACAGTGTAAAGACCCATGTTCTATCAAAGTTATAGATACTACTTTTTAGCCAAGCATGTGAGTGTAATTGTGTTTTTGTCTCGATAGATCCTCAGGATGAGAATAAGATTGGTATTGATGGGATCCAGCAGTTTTGTGATGACCTCTCACTGGATCCAGCCAGCATCTCGGTGCTGGTGGTTGCGTGGAAGTTTCGTGCTGCCACTCAGTGTGAGTTCACCAAGAAAGAGTTTCTGGATGGAATGACCGAGCTGGGGTGAGTGTTGACATGAGGAGCAAGTGACATGCTCTGAAGTCGTGCAAAAACATTGTGCTGAAGTATGGTAGTTCTCTTAGTGTTGCTTCTGAAAGGGAAGGCCGTCTATTTATAGATCCACCCACAGCTTGAGTATACTGTGTCTTGGTAGAATGACTCAATGAAACAGTTGCAGTGTTTTGACTTTTGAGGTTCATGTGTCCAAGTATTTTGTCATAAGCATCTAGAGCACTGACTGGATGTTACAACTATCTGGGTTGTCCATGTGCTGTTATTTAGATATTTGTTACTTAGATTGTCTTTTTTTTTCTAGGTGTGACAGCCCAGAAAAACTGAAGGCCTTATTGCCAAGATTAGAACAAGAGCTAAAAGATAGTGGGAAGTTCAAGGACTTCTACCAGTTCACCTTTAACTTTGCCAAAAATCCTGGACAAAAGGGTCTTGGTAAGTAAAGGGACAGTACTAACCAATTTTTGTCTAATATTATTTTTTTGCAAGCAGATGAACATTAATGTCTCCTTTGTGTAGATCTGGAGATGGCTGTAGCCTACTGGAACCTGGTTCTATCGGGACGATTTAAGTTCCTCGATCTTTGGAATAGATTTCTTTTGGTGAGTGCAAATGAGTTTCACACAGTGATGTATACAGATTTTAAAGAGGGGGGGGAAAGAGCAGTGATGTGAGCTCTGTATCACTAGACACTCTGAACTGAGGTGATTTTTACATCCTATGTTCAGGGGATTTTCTATGTACAATATGAGGCACCCCTGCCAAAGAGGTTTGGTATTCCTCCAAAGAAAAATCACCAGGAATTTAATAAAAATGTTTTTAACCTGTTTTATTATTATTATTATTATTATTAAGTGGAATTTTATTTGCTCCAGTGTATATATATAAACCACATTTCTAGAAAAGTTGGGATATCTTCCAAAATGCAAAAAAAAGACATAAGTCTATGATGTGTTTGTTCACGTGAATTTTTATTTAACTGACAGAAGTACAGTGAAAAGATTTTCAATAGTTCTACTGTCTAATTTGATTGTATTTTGTAAATATATACAAATTTAGAATTTGATGACTGCAACACACTCCACAAAAGTTGGGACAGAGGCATGTTTACCATTGTGTAGGGTCGCCACATCTTAGGAATCTATAGAGGTAATTTGGCTCAGATTTTACACCGGAAGCCCTTCCTGATACAACCCTCCCTTTGAGGAAGAGGCTTGTGTCTCCATCTGGGCTCAATCCAGGGAGCCTTTGCGTACAAGGCAAATTTGTAAACCACCCTACAACAGAGACACTATTACCTTTTCTGTAAATAACTCTTTTTAATTGTTTTGGAACTGAGGATACTAGTTGTTGTAGTTTTGCCATTGAAAATCATGTCTATTCTTGCTGCTCAACAGTCCATGGTCCATTGTCTCCTTTTCATGACGCGCCATACATTTTCAGGAGGAGGTAAATCTGAATTGGCAGCAGGCCAGTCAAACAAACACACTCTGTCTCTATGAAGGCCTGCTGTTGTAGCTCGTGCAGAATATGGTTTGGCATTGTCCTGCTGAAATAAACATGAACATCCTGAGAAGAGACTTGACCTTGATGCCAGTGTATATCAATTGAAAATTTTAATATACATCTCAGTGTCTTGAGCAGCTAACAATCTTCATGTACATGTACTGCGAACACACAAACTTTGTTATGAAAAAAAGGCAGTGTGCTTTACCAGAGACTGTCCGGTGAGGCAAACTGCACTCCAAACACCAGCTCAGGGTCTCTTCTTCAGTATACTGCCCAGCCTGGCATGGCTGTTTCTGCTCCTTGGTCCGTATGTTTGAGCTTCGAGGTCACACCCCACTGCTGCATAAATAGAAGAGACTGATTTGTAAATGAGTAGTAGCTGTGCCCGTCAGCCCTACCTGAACTACTCAGCTCCACCTCTTTCCTCTACTGCTGAGCTAAAACCATACCTCACTGCCACAGGTACCTTCAAATACATGCAGCTCACTCATGCTGTGGGCACTGACGCACCCCTACACCATCACAGATGTTGCCTTTTGCACTTTTCACTGATAACAGTCAAGGTGGTCATTTTCTTTGGCATGGAAAACTCAACACCCGTTTCTTTCTGAAAATGAGCTGAAATATGGACTCAACTGACCACAGCACACAGTTCCACATCTTTTTGTCCATCTGAGATGGTGGCCTGTCTGTATAGAGTTAATATAAGGCTTCCTACTTGGTTAAAACAGTTTCAAGTTGTATTTCTGGATGCAGTAAGGGACTCCGTTAAGTGGCAATTGTTTTCCGAAGTACACCCAAGCTCTGGTAGCTGTATTTGTTACAGCAGCATGACAGTTTTTTAGCCTCTTCAGTACGAGAGTGCCATATAGAGGGGGTTCCGTGAGCCCTTGTAGTTGTGAAGATATACTCCATTTATTTTGGGTAAGTCATTTCGGAAAGGAGGCAGAAAAAATAGGCCTCACAATGAAGAGGGTGGGCAGTGTTACCCAAGGGCTCAAGATAACACATTTATCAGTGGTTTCTGACCTTGCCCTTTACACACTGAGATGTCTCTGACTTCTTTGAATCTTTTCAGGATATTATGCACTGTAGATGTTGAAAGAGCTAAACTCCCCGCAGTCTTGTGTTGAGAGATGTTCATTTTGATCTGATTAGCAATTCTCACACAAATTTAGGCACAAAGGGGTGAGCCACAAGCCATCCTTACTTTCAAAGAGTGAACTTTTTATGGAGACTATTTTTATTCCCAATAAAACTGGTAAATGGACTGGTACTTATATAGAGATTTTCACAATAAACCTCATTCACACAGTGCTTTATTCTATGCCTTTAAGTGCATTTAACTATCATGCACACAGTCACACTCCAGTTAAAGCATCGGGACGAGGACAAGGACGTTTTGGCATGTAGACTGGAGAAACCAGGGATCAAACCGCCAACCTTCCTAGTGGAAGACAGCCCACTCTATCTATCTGCTGAGCCACAGCTGCCCATGATACACTCATGATAGCTCACCTGTTCCAAATCAGCCTGCTTAATGGGGAGTCTTCCTAACTTGCTTGAATATTCTCTGCACTTTTCATTCTTATTTTAACTCTGTCTTAACTTTTGCTTATTGCAGCCATCAAATTCTGAATTTGTGTATATTTTTTTTTAATCCAAAAGGGTTGGTCAAAGAAACTATTGAAAATCTTTTTTTCTGTTTTTCAGTGAAAGGTTCACATGAATTAACATCACAGATTTTATTGCTTATTGGGAAATAGCCCTACTTTTCTGTAAGTGAGGTTTATATTACTTTTTTGTTGCTCAAATAGTGAAAAATTAAAAACATGCACTTCTGTTAAGTAAGGTAAAATAATTGTCTTAACTGGAGGTGGACCAATCATGCTTAAGTGCAAAGTCAATTCCCAAAGGTCCAGTAAGAACCAGTAATGAATCATCCATCCATCCATCCCGCCATCCCCTTCTGCTTATTCAGTTATAATTTCTGAGTTTACCCCTAGCTGCCTTAGAGCGAGAGGCAAAGTGCAGTAAATATTCTGTTATCAGTTATGAGGAACTTATATCAAGGATTGTCAGTACGGCTACCAGATTACAAAAACATTAGTTTTGGCTGGCAGGTGAAACCAGCTCGTTTTCTGTCCTAATGTTTGAGTAAAGCCTTTACTTGCAAAGAAATGTTTAAAATCTCAGTTGGAAGCAGGCATAGAAGTCAAAATTCAGACATTTTCTGCAGGATGATTTAGAAAATGCAGCTTGTAACACTAAAGGAAGCAGCACCTGTCCTATATTGACTTCACAACAAACAGACTTGTACATAGATGAGAAAGTGTTATTTGGAACATAGACAGTCCACTCAACATATACAGCTGTGAGGGAGCTGATTGAGTGGTTTCAAGTTCATATGAGTTATCTGTTTGAACATATTTCAGAGTTGTCACATGACTTGCAGTTCGTGCCAGACCACAAGTCTGCAGCTGGCCGACAAAGACGCTTGGCACACAAACCAAACCAGTACTAGCGTTTGAACTCGTGCTGACAACAGAGAATTTTGTTGCAAAAAAATCCATTTAACCATGTTGGTTTAATGGAATTTTTTTCAAGAGACATCTTGTTTGCCCTTTTCAGGAGGTCTTTCCACCTTTGGCTTTACGTCATTTCATGAACAAAGGCATCTCAGCTAGAACTATGAGTTATGGCCTTCATTATCTTCTTGTTGCTCATTATAAACTTGGGCCGCTGGGCCGTCAGCGTGTTCTTGTGTTGACTGCAAAAGCTTTATTTCCATGTCAGTGATTGCCTTTTATTTTACTTTCGTCTTCCATATTTGCTGCAAATTAGAACTGACCAATTAGTTAGACAGCGGGAGAAACTTACCGATCTGTAAATTTGATCAAACTTCCAACTAAAATGCTGGTCTTAACAAAAACTGACTTAGGCGGTGCAGTTGTCCCCAGTGTTTGGTAGGAATAAAAATCTGCATGCTCCATCAGTGATTTACAGTGTGAAATGGTAAAAATGCGTTATTTTTTTTAAAACAGAAGGAAACCAAAAACGTGTGTACCTGTTTTTGTGCCTGTACATTTACCAGTACTTGTCCATTTCAGGAACACCATAAACGATCCATCCCAAAGGACACATGGAACTTATTATTGGACTTTGGCAATATGATTGCAGACGACATGTCCAACTATGACGAGGAAGGTGAGTCTGGATTGATGAATGAATATAACCTCCTTCATATTTATTTCTTTTCCATCACTGTCACAGTAATGATATTTTCATGTTTCTTTCTCAGGAGCGTGGCCAGTCCTTATAGATGATTTTGTGGAATTTGCTCGACCAATTGTAACAGGATCAAAACGTAAAACTCTCTAAATCCAATCTTAACTTTGGAAAATCAGAACGTTGTTTCTTTTACAGTGACTTCATAGTTTTTTTAAGACTTGTACAAAAAAAAGAAAATTGTAGGCTTCAGAGAGAAAACCGAAGCACTTGAAACTGTCAGGAAACCACCTTTCAGGGAGCTGAGTAAAAACTGTGAGAACTGGCCACATTTTCTGCCCTCTTTGAGTCTGAGGCGTCATATGGACATCGCCAGATTCTCAGTATCCTGGATGCCCCTGTGCTCTGCTCCAGGAGGAGCACTACAGCCCATTAAGTGGGCAGAGACACAGCACTGAGAGGAGGTTCGCTGGCTGCGTGTACTCTGAATGGACTGGAGAGGAGAAAGCTGTGTGTTTTAAGATTCTTCCTAGTCAGCTGTGTTTTGAAGCTCTGAGTGACTGTGCGAAGTTCCCATGGCTTACTCAAACCTGGGGACAGAGTGCTCACTACACCAGCACCAACAGAACTGTTGCAGTTTTTACTGTACATACTGTATCTATTGGGACAGTTTACAAAGAGAGCTATATGAAGAATAATATAAATATGTTCAGTTTATAAATACAAAAGATGATTGTTTTATGTACAGTAAATGCTAAGTTCTCTAACGGGATGCCTCAATATTGTGGATGATATGCTGTTGGTTTAATTGTTAGGTGGAACTGTTAAATCATAAATTGTGAGCTTCTCATTAAAAGCATGTTGAACACATTTTACATCATCTTCGGCTGGTTTCACAAATAAATTTTCACTAAAGTAAAGGCAGTGCTTTCATTTAGATGATGGATATTGAGTTGTTATTCATTTGTCTGAATAAGCTCAGTTGGGAATGGGTCTTGAATTCTAAATGCCACATAGTCAGTCCTTTCCACATCTCATTTCTTTCTGGAAAAAGATTGTGTTTTTTTTATCAGTTCATCCCTTTGAGGTATTTTATATGCTAAAATGATTATTCAGCAGCATTTAAGAGAAATCTGAAGTTAGGAAATGACTGACCTTTAGGATTGCATGGCACATATCTGTATGTTAAGGCAGCACACAGCCCTTAGTTCAGAAGTCAGGACACTAAAGAGGGCAACAACAGGACAACAAAGTAAGCCTTAAGATTAAAGTCATGTCTGTTTGATATTTGTGTTTCTGTTCAACCCCATCTGTTCAGTGTTCCTGAAGGTAGTGAAAATTAGAAAATATTGTTGATACATGTAATGTACAATGTAAGTAGCCTAATATTGTTCATTTAAGAAAGATGAATAAAGCATGAGGTTTTCCATAATCATACTTGTATTTAGCTCTTTTGTTGCAGATGAGAAAGATAACAGCCACACTTAATATCACAGATTCAAACTAAAGTACAGCTGCTAAACAGAGTATAAAGCAGATGGTGGAAATGGTGGTGAGGTGACAAAATAATATTCTACTTTTTTGTTTTTGTATATTCTTCTTATCAGAGCTTGGGAGGGGGTGTGTGCATTGCACTACCTACAGGGAAAACCAGTTACCTTGGAAGAACTACACAGTTAAACCCAGTAATCGTATTCATTTATTATTGGAAACTACTTTCCACAGATGGCATAACTCACACTTTCACTGACCAGCTGCAGTGACTAAAAGGCTGAGCTACAAAGACAGTATTATACAGATACATTTGTTTCACTTGTGTGGCATCGTCTTCTTTGTGATCATATGAAACTCGTTTTATAGTGACACACACCAGAGGAGCAGCAAGGTGATTACCTGCTCGGAAAGATTTACTTGTGTTGCTTATTGTCTTGATCTCATTACAGCACCATTTTTCTGGCAGCATTTTGGCTATTAAAATGGTGTGATTACCTTTTCCTTATTTCTTTGATGTGGTATGAGATTATACTGGTTAACAAATTACAATAGATTGTCATGCTTTCAGTTAACAACTGCCACTGTGTAGATATCCCACTAAATACACTGCTCAAAAAATGAGAATGCTTGATCTTCCCAGTATAACACAAAGTCAGTTAAAGTTCAGGGATATCAATCTGTCCACTTAGGAAGCATAAACCATTGTGAATCTACTTCACCTGCTTTGGTGCAAATGAAGGTGACAACAGGGGCACTGGAAAGGCAACAACACCCAAAAGGGAATGGTTTTGCAGGTGATGGGAACAGACCATTGCTCTCCTTATCCCTCGTCCTTATTTTTTCCTTCTTCTTCTTTCAGTTTCACCCGTTAGGGGTCGCCACAGCCGATCCTCTGCCTCCATCTCACCCTATCCCTTGCATCCTCTTTCCTCACACCAACCCTCTGTATGTCCCCCTTCACTACATCCATGAACCTTCTCTGTGGTCTTGTTCTTCTTCTCCTCCTGCCAGGCAGCTCCATCTTTAACATCCTTTGTCCGCTATATCTACTATACCTCCACTGAACATGTCCAAACCATCTCAGCCTTGCTTCTCTTACCTTATCTCCAAACTTCTCAATTTGCGCTGTCCCTCTGATGTACTCATTTCTAATCCTGTCCATCCTGGTCACTCCCAGCAAAAATCTCAACATCTTCAACTCTGCCACCTCCAGTTTTGCCTCCTGTCTTTTTGTCAGTGCCACTGTCTAATTTTGCTTTTTTGTTATTTTCCTTCTCACTACTGGTAGCATCAGATAGTATCTGCAGCCCATTCAGGAAGCACAGATAGTCCAGCTCCTCAGGGATTGTACATTCATACATGCTGTCACGAAAATTTTTTTTGTCTCCCAGCATGGTGTCAGGACTGTGCAGGAGATATAGGAGATGGGCCATTACACAAGGAGAGCTGGTATTTGCGCCTTTCTTTTCACCATATAACACTCTCTGACTTATTTCTACTGCAACTGTTTCCCCCTAGCACAGTGCTATTTAGTAAGCACTGTTCTGCTGAAAAACTGGAAGCAACCCATCTTTATAACTGGTGAACAATAGTTTCATCTAAATACTCTTTCAGTGGAAGTAATCCAACTCAAGTTAAGTTTTGTTAGAATTAAAATTGTCAGTTTGACAGTTAACCTGTGTGTTTCTTTCCAGGAATTATATTTGTAAATAATGAGAAAATAATGCCTCTGTACATAAAAGCATTACTAGTTTCTGATTAACAGTAAGTGGAAGGTAAATTAACATCACTTTCATACTATTATGACAACAAACAGGATTTATGTTTTGAAGTGAAATCTTTTTTTCATCAGATCATGGGTTAAATTTTTAAGAATGCATTACAAATGTACTGTATGTAGTCCATGGACTGTATATAAAAGATGGACATAGCCATCATGTGATCACCACATCACCCCTTGGATTGTGAAGTCCTGTTTTTAAACAGATGTGATGGGTGAGGGGTGGAACTGACAGAACAGTAGAAACACTGCTCACTCATATGATAGTGATTTATTGTTGCCATAAGGTAGCCCCGCCCTAAAGCATACACTTCTTTATTTAAAAGTTTGACTCTAATTGGGACTGTAATTTACAAATAATATTGTATTCAATAAGATTTTTTAATTAATGAATGATAACATAAACCTATCAAGACCATGTTTAGTGAGGTCACAAAGAAGAATGCAGGTTTAAGACACTTCAGCACTGACTTCATTAATTAGGCCTTGAAGTCACATACATTTTTTACGCACAGACACATGAAAAGAAAGTTTTCACAGGACTCTATGCACTTGTGAAAAAATAAGTACATCCCATAATTCAGTAGCTTATAAAACCACATTTAGCAGCAATAACTTTAAGTAATGGTTTTCTGTATGACTTTAGCAGTCTCTCACATGTTGTGGAAGATTCTCAGCCCACTCTTCTCTACAATATTGCTTCATTTCATTGAGGTTAGTGGTCATTTGTTCATGCACAGCTCTGTGAAGGTCCCACCACAGTATTTCAGTGAGGTTGGTTCAGGGCTCTGACTGGGCCATTAAATCACCTTAATTCTTTTCTTTTTCTGCCATTCTGTTGTAGATTTGCTGGTTTGGTTGGGATCATTGTGCCCAGGTCCTGTGGCTGCAAAACAAGCCTAAATCATCACCCCTCCACCACCGTTGGTATGAGGTGTTTGTGGTGATATGCTGTGTTTGGTTTTCACCAAACATGGCGTTGTGTATTATGTTCAAACATCTTCACTTTGGTCTCATCTGCCAAAAAGACATTGTTCCAGAAGTCTTGTGGTTTGTTCAGATTCAGCTTTGCAAATCTAAGCCTTGCTGCCATGTTGTCTTTAGAGAGAAGAGGCTTTCTCTTGGTGACCCTTCCAAACAAGCCATACTTGTTCAGTCTTATTCCAACTGTACTATCGTGAGCTTTGACATTTAACATCCTAACATTTTACTATCTGCAGGAAAATAAAAATGAACACAATTTTGACAAAGTGAAGGAATTACAGCTGTCTATTATAACGACTATAAGAACTGAGCAGTGTTATGCCAGAGGACATAAAAGCAAACACTACTGTGTCTCTTCCCCCATCTGTTTTGCGTGCAAATAAAGTACACGCCTGTGGCCGTCACCTGTGTGTTTCTTCTGCTTGCCCCTCCTCTCAGTGACTGCTGTAAGGTGAGACGTATGAAGCTCAGACCACTTTGTTATTTACCTTGATAGCAGCCAGTTTTTTTTCCAGGGAATAAAAATGAAATAATCTTCTTGCTGCAGGTTGCTTATTGCTTTGGTGGATGACTGTACCTGCAGCACATGACACACAATGGAGGGGGGAATGAAAGGAAATCCTGCTCAGGCTCTGACCTGTTCTGATGACAGTGACAGGTAAGCTT
The DNA here is from genome assembly GCA_015106775.1 of Etroplus canarensis. Classification (NCBI taxonomy): domain Eukaryota; kingdom Metazoa; phylum Chordata; class Actinopteri; order Cichliformes; family Cichlidae; genus Etroplus; species Etroplus canarensis. The sequence continues at coordinate 18,000 of VUQH01084591.1, forward strand.
TGTGTTAAAGGCAGTGCCCTTTACTGGCATCTTTGTCTTACTAAGTTTCGACTCGTTCAGACTCACAACTTTTCCTATTTTTGGTTACTTTTTTGTTGGACCATGATGTTTATACAGCATATATGCCTGCTGCTTCCTCACTGGCAACCTAGTTTTTACACCATAGTTCTTCCTCTTTGACTTATTGTATTTCCAGTTAAAACAAAGTCTGACAGGTTTTAATAGCAGCTTTATGAGTAACAGGATAAAATATTGAGGGAAAAACTTTTCTGAAGTCATTTCTGAGCATGAATTTTGCTACCTGCTCCCCTTAGAAGTAACTTAATATGAAACTATTCATCCAGCTAGGGCATTTGATCACCCAGCCACAGAAACCCTATCCAGTGGAGGGAGTTGTAGAGTCTGTCATCACTGAATAGAAGAATGAAAGAAGGGAAGGGTGGGGAGTAAGTGGGCCCATTGACAATCCTGATTTCACAGTGCTTATTAGCTTTATGCATACACATCTTTTTATGGAGAACTGTGCGGATTTCTCTCTGTAGGATTGACCCCTATGGTTTTGAGAGACATCATGATTTTGACTCCTACAAGGAAATGATGAATCAGTATGTAGCTGTTCTCAACCGAAGGTCGATGAGATGGTCAAAGCTCCTTCAAGAGAAACCTCATGTGGAGAAGAACTTGACAGGTACAAAGAAACCCCACAAATTTAAACACACTGTGTGTTGATTTTGGAGCTCTGTGGTTATGTGATGTAATAATAAAATGTGTTTTGGCAGTGAAGAGATTTGTGCGTAAAGGTGTGCCTAATGAGCACCGTGCCATGATCTGGATGGCAGCTAGTGGTGCCCAGGAACAAATGGAGAGTAAGCCGGGTCATTACCAGTCTCTGCTGGCCATGGAGCATGACACCAAACTGAAGGAAACCATTCACACAGGTGGGACAAAACTGTCACCCATATACAGCAAGCAAACCTTAACTCGTGTCAATACTCAAATGCTATCATAATACATCTCTCTCTTTTTTTAAGATATGCATAGAACCTTTCCTGACAACATCCTGTTCAAGAGCAAAGCTGAGCCAGGCATGCAGAGGGCTCTGTACAATGTGCTGCTGGCCTATGGACACCATAATCCTACAGTGGGCTACTGTCAGGTTAGGAAAACACTGTCATGGACAGGAGCTGCCTCTCCTATATGACATAATGTCTGTTTACTTAAAGCCTAACAGTGGCAACTTCCTTATTTATTCAAATATATCTCTAGGATTTTTTTCTTAACCTTCTGCACTGAGTTCGCGAATATGATATCTTTTATATAAATCAGTAGATTTATTCACTGTAAAAACTAAAAGACTGTATGCACAGTCATTTACTTTCTCCAGACATTCAAGTTTGTCACTGAAACTTCCATTATATTGCAGTGGAAAATCCAGCATGAATTCTGCCATGAATTTCTGTGCCACAAATTAATGTTATAAGTGATCCTACAGGCTTATGTCTTTTCTAGGGCATGAACTTCATTGCAGGCTACCTCATCATTATCACCAAAGATGAAGAGAAATCCTTCTGGCTTATGGATGCATTGTTGAGCAGAATACTCCCAGGTAGAATCTGTTCTCTCTCTGTTTGTGTATGTGTGTGTGTGTGTGTGTGTGTGTGTGTGTGTGT
>VUQH01084601.1:0-12055 GCA_015106775.1 Etroplus canarensis
CAACTCACTATAAGCCTTTTCCTTTGCCTTTGCCACTTCTCTCTTTGCTGTGCGCATAGACTCCCAGTATTCCTGTCTACTTTCTATATCTCCCTGAATATCCCACTTTTTCTTTGCCAGCCTCTTCCTTTCAATACTTTCCTGTACTTCCTCATTCTACCACCAAGTCTCCTTGTCTTCTTTCCTCTGTCCAGAGGAGACCCCAAATACTTTCTTGGCTGTTTTTCTCACCACCTCAGCTGCACTTTTCCAGTCATCTGGTAACTTGTCACTACCACCCAGAGCCTGTCTCAACTCCTCTTTGAACTCTGCACAACATTCTTCTTTCCTCAACTTCCACCATTTAATCCTTGGCTCTACCTTCACTCACTTCCTCTTCTTGTTTTCTAAAGTCATCCTACAGACCACCATCCAATGATGCGTCGTTACATTCTCCCCTGACACCACCTTTCAGTCTCCCATCTCTTTCATGTTGCACCTCCTGTATAAGATATAGTCCACCTGTGTGCACCTTCCTCCACTCTTGTAGGTCACTCTATGTTCCTCCCTCTTCTTGAAATATGTCTTCACCACAACCATTTCCATCCTTTTTGCAAAATCCACTACCATCTGTCCCTCCTTATTCCTCTCAACACCATACCTACCCAACACCCCCTCATCCCCTCTGCTCCCTCCACCTACATACCCATTGAAGTCTGCTCCCTTCACCTACATACCCATTGAAGTCTGCTCCAATCATCACTCTCTCTCTCCCTAGAGAATACGCTCTACCACTTCATTCAACTTACTCCAGAATTCCTCTTTCTCTTCTAACTGGCATCCAACTTGTGGGGCATATGCACTGACAACATTCAGTAACACTCCTTCAATTTCCAGCTTCAAAGTTATAATTCTATCTGACACTCTCTTCACCCCAGAACACTCTTCACATACTCTTCCTTCAAGATCACCTCTACTACAATTCTCTTCCTATCTACACCATGGTAGAACATTTTGAATCCACCTCCAATGCTCCTGGCCTTGCTTCCCTTCCACCTGGTCTTTTGCTTGCATGATATATCTACCTTCCTGCTCCTCATCATATCATCACCATCTCCTGATACACTTATAAGTCTGCATCTCTGAAATATGTTTGAAAAATAGAACCTTACATTTTCATTATAATCTATGCAGAAACAAGTGCTGTCAAAGTTTTCAAATGAGATTCTTTTCTTGTGGTCTTGAATATAAGGATTTCTCAAACAAATGAGTAAGCCAGATGTGCTTGTGAATTATGAACAGAAGCATGTAAGCCATCAGGTTAATAGGTATTTGGACAATAACACAATCTTTGTAATTTTGCCTTTGTACACCACCACGGAGGTGTCATGACCTGTATGTTCTGTTGTTGTTTTTGAGTTTTCCAGGGCCCTTTGTATTCTCAGTTGTCTCCTGTTTTACCTCCTTTGTTTGATTCTGCACTCCTTGCTTTGTATAGTCAGTTCCCCAGTTACCTGTCTGTGTATTCCTGTCAAGTTTGTACTTATGGCTGATTTTCTGTTTACTGTTTTACTTTGAAGCCTGTTTAGTCCTGCGTATTTTGTTCAGTTTAACTTCCTGCCCTTGATTGGTGTCACCTGTGTTCCCTTCCCTCCTGTTGCCACTTGTCTCGTTAGTCTGTGTGTATTTATTCCCCTGCCTTTCTCTGCCCGGTGTCGCGTCGTCAATGTTGCTTGCCCTGCGTGTGAGAGTGCCTTGCCTCTGTGAGTGGGTTTTGGTTTTTGAACTTTGTAAGATTAGCGTTTGGCAAAATAAAGCCTTTTTTGAGTTTTACTCTCCCGGCTTCCTGAAGTCTGCATTCTTGGGTCCTTCTCTGCTCTCACAACGCACACCAGTGACAGCAACTGTGACAGGAGGATGTTAAATCAAACAATCAAAATGTGATTGAAGTGTAGATTTTCAGCTTTAATTCATTTGGGTATGACTAAAGAATTGCATTGACTGTTTAGGAATTACAGCCAACTTTATACCTAGCCCCCATTTTAAGAGGCTCAATAGCAATTGGACAAACTAACATAATTTGAAAAACTAATCAGTGTTTTCAGTACTTGGATAAAAATTCATTTCAGTTAATGACTTACCTGAAGTCTATAATCCACGGACTTCATCACATGCTACATTTCCTCCCTCAAGATGCTCTGCCAGGCCTTTATTATAGTTGCCTTTGCTTGCTCTGTGTTTGTGGTTCTCATCCGTAAAGTATTTGCTATCTTTTTGATAGGTTTATTTTGGTTTTCAGCCTAATGAAAACTCCTTCAATTGCATCAACATCTCTTTAGACCTCATATTGAGAGTTCCAGCGAACAGCTACCAAATGCAGATTTAACACTTGGATTCAACTCCAAATCTTTTATCAGCTTAATTTGTCATAGAATAATGAGGGATCAGGCCTCACCGGGCCATGAAACTGCACCAGGTATAAAAATGTTTGTAATTCCTAAACCTTTAATGCAATTGTATTGGCAAAATCTCTTGAATTTAAGCTAAATGGCTGCACTTTAATCACATTATTTGATATTAAATCCACTGTGGTGATATACAGAAGTAAAATGACAAAATAACCATATCTTTATCTAAAAACTTATGGACCTAACTATAAACAAGTTATTCTTGACAAAGGTCATGTCCCAAACCCAAAAATAAAAGCAGTGGCCAAATTAGGCTTTGAGATTTGTAGAAGTGTCTTCAATCAGATGATTCAGTTAGAAATAATAATGCAATGCTTCAGCATGAATTTCCCATTTAATACGGTTGTGTTCACTTTTACTTGAGGAAGATCAACTTTAGTTTTGTTTCTCTCAAGTATGTCCACGTATAAAAAAGCAGTCTGTCTAGTTAATTGCATAATTTGCTCTCTACTTCTCAAATTCTCTACATCAGGCTACATGAATAACTGGGACAAGATGCATATGTCAAATGCTATAAAACTCTTCTTAAGTAAGAATAATTAGTAAGTCAGATCAAGATCAAGTTCATTATTGGCAACTTTTCAAATTAAAAAAGGATTCATATAAAAGTAAAAGGAACCCTAAATGAAGATGCAGCTCCAGTCTTTGGCTGACAAGCTACAGTACTATTTGGATGTAAAAAATATCTAGTTGCAATTTCTCCATTGTCTGCACGATTTTTCTGCCCTCCAACAACAAGCAGACTCCTTTCGATTTCACGCTAGTGGCTGGATATGCTAGATGTTTGGGGTGGTCATATATATTGCCAGACACATTGACAGATTTACCACCAAATGGACCACTGCATCTGTTAGGTTTGCTGTGGAACAGGTGTGTATGTTGCTGGTCCTCACATGCTGAAGTGACGGTGGCTGTTAAATGAATTTAATAGACTGCACACAGGCCAAACAAAGCTCTTAGGCTATTAATCTGAATAAAATGTATCCAGATACCTTTGAAGCTGATTTCAATATGCACTCAATATTTTACATTTAAACATTAAAATAAATGGAGAGCAGCTGCATAACATTGTATCCATTCTCAAAATATGCATGTGTCTACTTCAGTCTGGAACCATTGTCTAACTTCCACTTCCATTTTTCTCAATCAACAATTTCATCCCTCTATCACAGATATTGATGCAGGTCATCCACGGATCACAGGTCAATCCTGAGCTCCTTCGGTCCACAGTCCTGGGCAAGGCAATGAAGCCAACGTTGGGCCTTACTGGCAGGCCAGTGTATAGACGGGGCATTAATGGAAAAACCAGAAAAAATGTACAGGTGTCTCCTTGTCAGTTATGTCTGCTAACAAAAAATGAAAAAATGATTGAAAGCTCCTTTTGGCATCACTAACAGCAGGGTAAAGAACCCAGTTTACATTTCTAAGAACTTTAATCCAGCCATTCATTTTCTTCTGCTTGAATCTTTCAGGTGAAAGTGTACTGTAATAGAATGTTGATCATTCAGAAAGCTCAAAGTAACATTATATTTACAAGTGCCTTGGTAAACTACAGTAGCTTGCTGATGCCTATCAAACATTAGCTTTCTAACAGTTTACTAGACATAGGGTATTAAAACAATCTTCTAATCTACTAATGAACTGTATTATTTTTAACTAGCTAAAGGCACTTTGTTAGAGTTTCAATTCCACATTGCGGGGCCAACTGTTCACTGCTGAACTCATGTCAGTTGTCATTCTACCCTCTGGAGAACTTTTTTATTAGTGCAATTAATGTAAGGCACAACTCTACAGTAAGCTAAGCTTTTAAAAACTAATGGTGTACATTGGAACTACCTAATTATAATTTAAATATAATTTAGCTATGTAGAAAACTAAGATTTTGTTTGCTTTTGGGAACTGAAAGAACTTTTGGACCTGGAAGGGGGATAACTGCACCACACTCAAAAGGTGGATTAGTGTGTGACCGTGACTGATTGTGTGAATAAGTGGATGACTGTGAAGTACTTTGTCCATTAGGGTAGTTAATTTGCTAGCAAAAGAAAAATGTATACTTACCAAATAACAACAACAAAGAAAGAAGGTGGTATTGGAAAAAAACTGAACATGACTGCTTTCATGTTATGTAACTTTCAAACATAACCTATGGGACAGAGAGAGCTGACTTTATTAAGATCTGGAACATACATTGTTTGTTTCGGAAAATAAGTGCTCTAAAAATCCAAACCAAGTAGACATTCACTGTTGCTTCATTAGGTGTACAAGTCCAACTTATTGTTAACTTATCATTGAATATCTGATCTTCTAATCACATGGCAGCTACTCTGTGCATTTAAGCATGTAGAAATGGTCAAGACGAGCTGCTGAAGTTCAAACTGAGTTTCAAAATGGTGAAGAAAAGTGATTTAAGTGACTTTGAATGTGGTTGTTTGTGCCAGTGCCTGTTCTGAGTATTTCAGAATATGATGATCTGGGATTTTCCAACACAACCACCTGTAGGGTTTGTATTGAATGGTCCGAAAAAGAGGAAATATCAAATGAGCGCCAATTCTCTGTGTGAAAATGCCTTGTTGATGCCAGAGGTCAGAGGAGAATGGCCAGACTATGTTTAGCTGATAGGAAGGCAAGTCAAATAGCCTTTGCTTACAACCAAGGCATACAGAAGAGCATCTCTTAAATGCCCAACAAATCAAATCTTGAAGCTGATGGGTTACAGCAGCAAAAGACCACACCTGGTGCTACTCCTGTCAATTAAGAAAAGAAATCTGAGGCTACAATTCACATACAATCTCCAGAAGTTGACAGTAGAAGACTGGAAACATCTTGCCTGGTCTAATGATTTTTGCTGCAACATTAAGATGGTAGGGTCAGAATTTGAACAACACAAAAGCAAGGATCCAGCTTGCTTTGTATCAGTGGCTTTGTTGTGGGGGACATTTTCTTGGCGCACTTTGAGTCTCTTAGTACTGAGTGAGTATTATTTAAACACCACAGCTTAGAGTATTGTTGCTGACCATGTCTATCCCTTTGTGACCATAGGCAGTATGAGTAACTTACAAGTAATGTGTGAACATAAATCAGGAATCACATAACTTACCTACAACTTATGGTCCGTGTATGCGGGACGTATGAGCAATACGCTGGCATAGGCCGGAAATTTTGTGTGCGTGCTCAAAATGTTTAGCGACCTCGCTGTACTACCACATATACCAGCGTGCTCCAGGGTGCTCTTAACTTATACAAAACATAACAATAACTTATTCCACGTACACCAGCATATTCACCAATTTTTTCATACATGGGCTTACTCTGGTTAAAGTCGTCAAGATGTGTCAGGGGCTTTAGAGAGTGGTGTCATTTGAGTGGAAACATATTTTCACACCTCATGCTGTCATTTGTTTTGGGAAGACAGTTTTGCAATATTCAGTGAGATGAGCATCCAGGTGAGTTTTCAGGATTTAGCACGCAATGTTTCAGTAAGAACTCTTGCTTTGAAAGCATAACACAGTTTATATCAAGGCAGAAAATCTGTCTGTGTTCTTTAAGACAGCAAGACTTTCAAATGCACCATTTAAAGAAAAAACAATGGCTCATTTTTTGTTGCTTTTTTGTGTTCATGTAAAAGTTAATATGCAAAGGAGTTGCTAGAGAAAAGCTGCCAAATATTTTCTCCTCCTCCACTGCCTCTGCTGTTCTGCTTTAACCTTCCTCCATTAATGCCTGATTTACCAATGTCACACTTGGGTTCACTGCAAACCTCCTAGGCATCTGACTGTGTAAATAGATATAAAGTATAGATTTTATACTAAACTTGATTAAAAAAACGCATAATGACGCTATTAGAGAATTTCATGTGTCTGTGCTGCAGATGTGTTGAGTTGATAAATCAGAAGCACAGCTGTCTATCATCTTTGAGAGGTGAAAAACGTCTAAATTTGAAACTATTATTCATGTCCCTCCTGTTGAGTCAGCGGATGTCTTGTCTCGGTGCAGTGGACCAGTCAATGTCAGGTCTGAGATTAAATCCATAACCAGACACGATATAATGAGGTTTCAAACCAGCAACCCACTGGGACAGGGCACTATAATCCTCACCACTGAAAGGTTGAATAGTCATCAAATCACGTGTGTTTGTTTTAGGCTCAGTGGGAGAGCGACTAAGGACTCCAGTGATATTTTTTTCTTGGATTACTCTGTTGCCCTTTCGACAAGCAAATCTCATATCCATCTGCCAAATATGTAAAAGTCTAGAAGCTCCTAAAGTCAATTAACATGCTAAAGATACTCCAAGTAAATGCTGATATGTGAACAAGAATTATATGTGTGTCTTGTGCTCTCTTTATATGAAAAAACTAAATTAACAGTGAAAGACATCTCAAACAGAAAAAGACACAGGAAAGAATTTGTAAGGGTTTTTTTTTGCCTTTATGTGTTTAAGATGACTCTGAAAAGAAAAAAAGGTGTAGAAAGGAAGAAAAATAATAACAAAGCAGGCAGACAGTAAAAGACTGTAGATATTTTCTAATAGTTTGGCCTCCAATTATTTGTGAAGATTTGTTGATTTTTTCCCCTCGACCAATGAATTATGTAAAATATAAGTTTTAACATGTTAATAGGAGAAGCCACCAAGTATTAATTTTGTAGAACAAAAAGTTCAAACAATCCAGGATAGAATATACTTTTTATATATCTGCTAATTTTTGCAGCTGTGTATTAATTTCTGCAAGTCTTCCAGCTAAACTGTCATCTTTGTTGTTTGCGCCTATGATTTGAAATGACATGTGTAAGTGCTTCTCAAACAACGTTTAGGAGTCTTTCTACTTCAGAACAGCGGCTAAATACACACTAGGGGGTCTTGGGACTGGCTTTGGCACAATCTTGTTTGTCAGCCCAAGCTGCTGTATGTAAAACACAACTCTTTACTACAACCACCACTCTGACCTCCACACAGCTTCCTTCCCAAAGTGACAATCTGCAAAAACAAATGTCTGAAAGGTGTGGTCATTGTAAATTTGGCAACACACTGTAGTTTACATTTCAATAGGAGGCTATACAATAATTAATTTTCTGCCTCTGAAGGTGTCTCAGTCAAAACATTACAAAGACATATATAGTTTGATGATGCTGTGAAGCAGCATTGGATTATAGGAACTGCTGTGTTCAGCACCAGTGCTTTGAAAATCAATCTGATGACTTAAAGACAAAGCCTAAGTCATATCTGAATCACAAATGAGCTACTATGATAAAACATTTTATATTTTGATACATTACTTTATTATGTTAGGTGCATTAGAACCTGTAATGTATATTTTTAATCTTACATTTTCCCATAATGCCATCCCCACCATCTGGAAATTTACCTGTGTTCTCGCTTTACTGAATGGAGGGGACCCTTCATTTCTTAACAGCTACAAGCCCGTGTCTAAACTATGTATTTTAGCTGAAGTCCTTGAAAAGCTTGTCAGTGAACAACTCCATATAACTCTGGTTCTAGAAAACAGCACAGCAAAATAACAGCTGCTATTAAGGTTGTAAATGACATTATCAAGGCAAAAGATTGTAGGAAATACTGTGCAGCTCTTTTGATTGATTTGTCAAAAGCCTTAGACACAATTGACCACGTTAACTTGACAGAAAGATTCCATAATAAAGGCCTGTCAGAGCATGCTATCGGTTAGTTTTCTAACTACCTGGCAGCTAGAACCCTTTGACACATTGGTATAAAAGGGTTGAAATGGAAAGGGTCACATCTTATAAGTATTTAAGTATTATCATTGATCAAATCTGTCACTCAAAACACACATTGAAAACCTTGTCTCCAAACTGAAGGTCAAATTGAGCTTTTTTTAGGAACAAATGCAATTTTTCACTCAAGACAAGCGAGAATTTAATATCAGCAACTTTTTTATTTTTTTAATTTTTTTATTTTTTTAACCTCTGCTGGATTATGGTGGCTTATTTTTTTTAAATGCTCCTGATGAGTATCTTAAGAAATTAGACCACTGTGCTTTGTGTTCATTATTGACTGTGGAAATTGCATTCATCATTGTATTTTGTATGCTACTGCTAAATGGTCATCCCTTTATGTACACAGGCTCTCATATTGGTTAATTTTTATATATAAAGCTGTTCTTGACCTAGTTCTGCGTTATCTCTCTACCTACAGTATTATGTGTGTAGAGACCAAAATCAACATGGTCTTGTGCTTACTCTGTCCTACAGATGGTAGTCCCGAGAGTGAGAAAAGAACTTGGAAAAAAAAAGTTTTTAAATACACTGCTCCTTCCACATGGGATAACTTACGGACTGAAGTTAAATTGTCAGAGCTGAGCTTTTATGGGGGAGTTTAAGTCGATTATAAGGGATCGAGAAGGAAATTTCCTTGGCCACTACGACTGCATCTAAACTTTTTTAAGATGTCATTTTAGAAACTGCCTGGATGCTATGATTTTGTATATTTGTTATAACAGTTGTTGATTTCTGTCTGTTAAATACAGGATATAGTTCCCACAGACACATCACTCATACGAGCGGCCGCCATTGCTATAGGCAAGCTGTAGGCAGCTGTGCATTCAGGACACTTGAGGAAACGTCGCCAACCCAACCATTAACAAACTGACTGTACGCCTTCAGTGACTTGTAGGCCTGGAATTGATCACAGGTATAAAAGCTGCGTGCCAACACAAGATAATGGTACGCGTCTTAGACCCCCACTTGACCCCATTCCACTGGAGCTGTAATAGCACCGATTACGGCGATCCATGCCGATTTAGCGTTCCCAATCAAAACAGCACAAAACGCATGAAACAGCTGAAAATTGGGTTCCTGATGATCTATTGCCATTATATTCCCACCAAAACATTACCGTTGTGACCCTGGCGCATTGCCACGGCATTCAGGATGCACTCACAATGTATTCTCTTTTGATGTTAACATCATTTGGCATCATTGACCCCAATCCTGCTGTTTTGACCAGCTATTATCGGCAATAGTGGGACTATGCCAGGAATGCAATGGGAATCATGCATGATAAACAGGAGTTCAACGTCAGCTCACCACCAATAAAACTTCATGGTCCAGTTTTTCCTTTGCTAACGAGTATGGATCCACACCTATTACGCTGATTTTCTCATCATATCTCTTTCTATCCTCCATACTTAATGATTCTGCATAGTCTTTATCCTTTTGCTTTTTCTGTCATGGTTTTGAGTTCTGTATATAGTTTTGCATGGTTTTGAGTTCTCTGTAATTATCTTTTCTTCCTCGGTTTAGTTTTGGCTATGTCTCCCTGTCTGTGTTTTCCTGTCCTTCGTCAAGTTTGTGCTCATGTTGTGTGATATATACACACATATATATCTATATCTATATATCTATATATCTATCTATATATATATGTATATATTCTGTTTCCTGTTTTACTTTGAAACCTGTTTAGTCTTGTGCTTTGTTTTTAATTTTACTTCCTGCCCTTGATTGTTGCCTGCTGTGCTCTTCTCCCTCCTGCCTCTTGTTTGCTCATTAGTCTGTGTGCATTTATACTCTGTGTCTCTTTAGTTCTGTGTCTCGTCCTCAATGTCATTTGGTGTTTTTCTGGTTGGGAGAGAGTTTTGTTCCTGTATGTTTCATTTTGGATTTATGAACTTGGATTTTGTAACCCCTTTTGGGTGAGTGGCTAAATAAAGCCTTTTCAGTTAATCAGTCTGCCTCTGAGTCTGCATCTTGGGTCCACATCCCTGCACTCTATCCTGCGAAACCTGACGGTAGGACGCGACCAAACTATGGACCCAGCAGGCTGTGTTTTTTCTGAGGAGGAGCTGTAGAAAGTAGTTAACAGGCTGCAAAGCCTGATGGCCAAAATGGCGAGGACTGTGGATCCAGTGGAGAGGATGTCGCCATTCCTCTCCATCTTGGACGTTTTTCACTCTCGACCCTACCTGCAGTATGTCCCCGCTTTTCGTACGCTCTGGCGAACAGTTCTCGATGCTAAGAGGCAGATCATGCTCGAGATTCATGGGGAGGACTTTGGTGAGGAGGACTTTCCACCTCCTCCACCACTTTCTGAGCTCCTGGCTGGAGTTCCCTCTCCTCAGCCTGCAGCTCCAGTCACTGATCCTGCTTCCTTCCTGGCTGAACCTGCTCCCTCTCTACCTGCTCCGCCTAAAAAGAAGAAGCCGCTCCAAGTCTCCTCCCCCCACGCCGTCCAGCATCTCCGCCTCATCTTCGCCGTCCTGCATGATGTAGGCAGCTGGGGTCGGTGCCTCTCCCCCTCTGTGTCCTGTGGCTGCGCCCTCCAGCTGTCCTGCCTCATTGCTGCTGCCCTATGCGACGGAGGCAATGCTGGGTGGAGCGGCAGCTTCTGACCCGTCTGTCCCTGCCCTGAGGAGTAGTGAAGCAGAGCCGTCGCAGCCAGAGCTACCGGAGCAGCCAGAGCAACCAGAACCGGAGCAGCCAGCGCCACCAGAGCAACCAGAACCAGAGCCTATACCGTCACCAGAGTCGGAGGAGCCAGAGCAGTCTCAGGAACCGGAGGTTTTCACACACCTGTCTGTTTCTTCCTCCTTTCCCAAGGGAATAATCAAAGTGTTAGGGCCTCCTTCTTGTGTCTTAGAGTTAGGGTTCCCTCTTTGTTTCTGAGTCAGGGCTTCCTCTCTGTGCTCCAGTGCTGGGCCCCCTTCCTAGTGTTCCCTCATTAGGGCCCCTTTCAGTCTGTGTTTTTTCCTCAGGGCCCCTTCCTGTCTGTTTTCTCGTCAGGGCCCCTCTCTGTCTGTATTTTTCCGCCCGCTCTATTTCTACCTGTAGCTGGTGAGGCTTTCCACGTCTCCTTGCTCGCAGCTGGCAAGGCTTTCCACTTGCAGCTGCTGTGGCTGGCCTGCCTGGGCCTACTACATGTGTGTGTCATTCTATTTTCCCTGCAACATGTGTGTTAGAGTCCAGTCACCCCGTAGCGTGTTTTTCCCTGTCAGGCCTCTTTATCTTTGTCTTCATCTGTATCTGCCATTCTGCTAGTGCTTATGTCCCCATCTGTGTCTGTGTGTGCGCCCCCAGCTGTAGAGGTTCATACCTCCCTCTCATCTACTATAGCTCCTTCCTTGTTCTCAGCAGCAGAGATGTCTCTCTCTCTAGTTGCTGCAGAGGTTCATCTCTCGTACGCAGCTGCAGTGGCATTTCCTGTGCCTGCTGCCACAGTGGGTTCGGTGGCTAATCTGGGGGTTGCAGCTATGTTGCCACTGCCCGTGTCAGCTGCCAGAGTGTCCACGACAGTGTCCGCGTCTCAGTCTAAAGTCTTTATGTCCCCTTCCAAGTTTGAATCTGTATCCCCAGTTATGGTTCCTGTGCTCTCGGTTCTTGTCTCTGTGTCTCTTTCCCACCACTCACACACTCCTCTCTCACCTGCACACTCCGGTTCCAAATGTGGCTCCCCGGCTCCATCAGCACCTCTGGTGGGCTTCACATCAGCTCCGGGTGAGAGGACTTATCCACCAACGTCGGTGGTCTCCTGGACTCCGTTTTCAGCCGCCCGAGCGGTGGCCTACAGACTGATTTTGGCCTCTTTGTGCCTCTAGACCTTGTGCCCTCGACTTTGGACACTTTTGAACTTTCTAGTTTTT
>VUQH01084612.1:0-11005 GCA_015106775.1 Etroplus canarensis
CTCCACTTGGGGCAGGACTTCGTCCCCAACACGAAGAGGGAAATCCACCCTTTTCCGGCATAATACCATGGACTCAGACTTGGAGGTGCTAATCCTCATCCCAGCTGTTGCACACTCAGTAACAAACCATCCAGCAAGGCCTGTAGGTCACTGCTTGATGAAGCCATCAGAACCACATCATCCGCAAACAGCAGAGATGAGATTCTATGGCCACCGACCATGACACCCTCAGTTCCCTGGCTGCGCCTAGAAATCTTATCCATAAAGGTTATGAACATGATCGGTGACAAAGGGCAGCCCTGGCGGAGTCCAGCTCTCACTGGGAACGAGTTCAACTGGTTATTGGCAATACAAATCAAACTCTCCCAATGATTGTTTAGAGACCAGATTGCTCGTAGCAAGAAGCCCAATACGCCATTCTCCCAAAGCACCCCCAACAAGAATCCACGAGGGATGCGGTCGAATGCCTTCTCCAAGTCCACAAAACACATGTAGACTGGTTGGGCAAACTCCCAAGTAACCTCAAGGATCCTTGAGAGGGTGAAGAGCTGGTCCAATGTGTTACGACCAGGACGAAAACCACATTGTTCCTCCTGAATCAGAGGTTCAACCGAGGGCCGGACTCTCCTCTCCAGTATCTTAGTATAGGCCTTCCCAGGGAGGCTGAGGAGTGTGATCCCTCTATAATTGGAACACACTCGCTGGTCCCCCTTCTTGAAAAGGGGAACCACAACCCCAGTTTGCCATGCCATGCCAAGGGTACGATCCCCAACTTCCACGCGACGCTGCAGAGACGTGTCAACCAGGACAGCCCTACCATGTCCAGAGCCTTGAGGTGCTCAGGGTGAATCTCATCCACACCTGGGGGCCTGCCACAGAAGAATTTTTTAACAACTTCTGCAAACTCAGCCCTAGTGAAGGCACCTCCCTCGTCTTCATGCTCTTCTTCTATTATAGAAGACATGTCAGTGCGATTGAGGAGATCCTCAAAGTATTCCTTCCACCGCCCGACAATATCTTCAGTCGAGGTCAGCAGCCCACCATCCGCACCATACACAGTGTGAACAGGAAGACGCTTTCCCCCTCTGAGTTGCCAGATGGCTCATCAGAATCTCTTCGAGGTCGACCGGAAGTCTTGCTCCATGGTCTCACCAAGCTCCTCCCACACCTGAGTTTTTGCCTCGGCAACTGCCTGAGCCGCACTTCGCTTGGCCCAACTTAAAGGTAAGGAATTTTTAAAAAAGACTATGGTTTAGGTCATATTCAGTTAAACTTTGTTTTCTTAGTCCCCACTGGTGAGGCCTCTCCATTTTGGCAGGAAAATAACTCATGCTTATGACACAAATTATACACCAAATTGAAATACATTACATTGAAATTCATGATCTGTGACACGAAAACATGTAAGAATTTGTATCCATGAGCGCTGAAACTGTTGCTTTTCTGTGACTATTTCACAAACTGCTGTGAGACTGGGCTGTATATGCAACCCTGGTTAGGAATTTCTGCTGTAGACACCTTTAACAGTACCTGCTGGTGTTGAAATGGGTCTTAGGTCACAGTCAGACTTTATATGTGAGCATAGGTATTATCTTCAAAGGGAGAGAAACTTCATCCCTGATGGCACTTCATGTGTACAAGGCATGTCTTGATGCCAGGGTGCAGATGGCTGGCACCCCAGGGTCCTGAGTCAAAGCAAAGCCTGGCCAGCAGTCCGGTTATGTGTTATAGTGTGCCATACAGCTCAGGGCAAAGCCTGTATCACCCCTCAAAACATGCTGTCTCTCTCGATGTTGGCTTTGTGTCAAATGCCATATAAATATTGTGATCGGGGGACAGTCAGGCAGTCAGAGAGTAGGGGCAGACAGAGGTTTCTGGGGAACTCCCACTTCTAGTTCTAAATGCAATCCATTGAGAGTGAGAAATTCTCCACACATTCCCACAGATTACTAAATATGATCAAATCCAACACAGACACACAGTCACTTTTTTTTTATTAAATCAATACAGGCATTCAATCAGCAGCACAGCAGGAGTGCTCAGGGGAATATTCTTTGAAACCCACACTGGGCTAAAAAAAAAAAGTCCTGACTGGCTGAAGTTTGGCTCAACACTCAATTTATTTTCTTTAATTCCTACAACCCTGCACATTTTTTTCATCCTTGCAGCTATCTCAGTAAATTTCATTGTCCAGAGGCAAATCATACAGCCATATTTTTTTAGTATTTTTTTTTGGGTCACAGAAACCTTATTTCACTTTTGTAAATAACTTACTCTGCTGGTGGCTAACAAACAGAGATCTACCTCCACTATGAATCATCCTTCTGTGAGTGACTATAAAGTTTTTTCCCACCAAGACCAATTGAAGCATTTTGTGAGAAGATCCACTCTCTGCACCCGCAGAAATGTTACAGTCCAAGTTTGCTCATTTAGGGAAAATAAATCAGTCCTTGTCCATTGAATCCTCAAAGCAGGAATGTAAACTGAGTGACGGTTTCAACTTACATAAACATGGGGACCTCTGTGGCCCTTTCAGTGCCTCCCATAACCTCTAGTCCACCCTGTGCAGAGGCTTTTTAAGGATATCCTGATACATGGTTAGTGTCAAACTGACATATGTGTGTGTGTGTGTGTGTGTGTGTGTGTGTGTGTGTGTGTGTGTGTGTGTGTGTGTGTGTGTGTGTGTCCAAGTAAACTGCCTCAGACACAGATGGAATGGGCCCAGCTCCTGGAGGCACAGCAGCGGTACCATGATGCCGAGCTGCAAAAGTGGAGGGAGATTATCAAGTCATCCGTAGTGCTGCTAGATCAGGTATGCAAAGATAGTTTCCTTAAATATTATGTAGTGAAAAACTCCTTCGTAATTCACTTGCAGTGGTATTTATGAGTAGACGATGGAATGTATTGTTATTTTTGCAAAGCACTATTGAAGCTGCAATTTAAAAAGCTCCTTGACTCTGTGCTGAGTAGTGTTAGGTCAAGGAGAGCCTGTGTTTTTTTACTGTGCTGTCCTTTATATTGTGGATAAGAAAAGATTTTACAGTAACCTGATTAAATTAGCTTTACAAAAGCCAGTAAATAGCTTTCTTTGATAAATAAACTTGCCTTGGTAAATAAATGACCACCCTTTGCTACTAGTAGCCCAGTGGCAAATTAGGAAAAAAAAGGTTAATTTATGTTTCTTAAATTTGTGGAATTCTTACTTTAAGGAGTGTTTTTTCCTCTTATTTTGATTTTCAGATGAAAGACTCTTTATTGAACCTCCAGAGAGGCATAGGTTTAAGGGACTACACCCCTGAGACTGAGGAGAAGAGGAGTCGCTATCACTGACATACCACCATGAGGCCATGAGGGCATGCTGTGCAATATAGGACCTATGTTTGTGAACCAGTATGCAGGCAGCGGCAAAACAGAGGTGGTGGGATCAGCAGTGAGCAGGTCCAAAGACATTAAGAGAGGAACAGTCGTCTCTAGTGATCAGAAGTTAAAAGCACCACTAGAGGAGGAAATCATGGACAGAAAGTGTCCCAATCGCACACAGGAACTGAGGCATCCCCAACATCACTGAGGCATTGCGGGGAGGTGCAGGACTTGCTCCTTCTAAACACCCTTGGGATAACCGTTTCCTTCTGCTCTCTTTATTTCCAAGTGCATCCTACTGTAAGCCATGTTAACCAGGGGCGTGGCAGAGAGAAAGAAGGAAAACTACTGCATGCATTTAAACAACCTATCTCCCCACAGTCAGTGTTAATGTGGTCCAGTTCCAGTCTATGTGTGTCAAAAAAAGAACAGCATAAGAGGAGAGATTGAGTCAAAGAAAGGGGGGATCCTTTTGAGTCTTAACGGCTTTCTGTACTCTCCGACTGTTCCAAACCAATTGTCCCCTAGAGGTCCTCGCTGCAGCGCCCCTTCAATAAACCTCCAGGTGATCAGAGGACAGGTTCATTCCAAAAGAGAAAAAAGTATTATAGCTGGTAGGTCAGCTTCACTGATCAGTCTTTATTGCCTTGTTTGAACTTGGACTGTGTGGTTTCTGTCAGGGCTGGTTCCCTGACATATTACTGTGTTGAAACATTTAAAGTTGAACATAAGATTCATAAGACATAAATCACAGGATGTGTTGCTCCTACCACAGTGTTACCTACCTTATATTTTATTATTTGTCATCCCTCTGATGAAGTCGAATGTATTAGTCTGGAAAAAAGGCCAGAATTTGATCACAACTTATTAAACTCTGAAACAGGGACGCTGCAGCCAGACCAGTAGGGAGACTTGTGTTCTTACATGTTTTATTACTAAACTGTGATTATATCTATTTGAAAATGTTTCAAATTGGAAAGGATTCATGAATATATTTGAAAAATATAAAGAATATTTCATTATTTAATAATATATATATTTCAAAATATATAAACATTACCTATATTTATTGTTAATTTATGTACATACAGAAATTATCAGAGCTCTAGACCAGTTAAAGAATTTCTAACAAAAAGTGTTTTCTTCTAAAGATGCATGCCAGATATGTCTGTGACATGTCCAGTGTGCAAGTATGATTCTTCAGTTGCGCGATTATATTCGCGCATGTGTGTGAGCGTGTGTGTGTGAGTGTGTGCGCACAAGTGTGTGCTGGAAAAGTTTGACATTTTTACCATTCCACACTTGTATGTTTGTTTTCTGGCTCCTCCAGCCAGGCTGCCTTTTTTATTTTTTTTTTTTAATGCTAACGGGTTTGGATGCTGCCTTGCGTTAGTCCCACCAGGGGTGCAGTTGCGCATTTGAAGAGGTTTGTTCCAAAATGATGTATGAAACATTTGAAAACAAAGTTGTTACTGTTACAGAACAGTTGATTGCTTAAATATTGTCACGTACTGACACATATGTCTGATTATATAAAACTTGTGGTGGGGAAAAAAAATCAAAACGTTGAAATTCAGATTGAAAGAATGAGGATTTTTCTTTTGTAAATCAATACATAATATTTTGGAAATGAACCCTTCGCGTGCCCCCTGTGAGCAACTCTTCTGTTCATGTGACCACATTAGTGGTTTGACCACCGCCTGCTAAACAGGAAGTGTTTCAGTGTTTTAAGAAATGCGCACATTTGCTCTCTTGCTGAAAGTTAGATGAGAAGACAGACACTACTTTCATGTCTGTAAACCAAATAATTAAATAAGAAACAAGATGTAATTAAGCCTAACAATCGTTTTCCATTCTTTTTAAGTTTGGCTTTACCTTCAGATGATCTTTTCATCTTACTCACAGTAAAAATGAGAATAAGCACCTTTCTTAAAATATAAATCTCTTCCTTTAAAAACACCTATGTTAACACAAATTATATTTTACCTTTCCCCATTTCAGGTGTCTGTCTTGGATGCAATGAAAGCATGAGAATAAACTTTATGCAACTAAACTGAACCAAAAGAAAGAAGTAGAAATGTACTTTCAGAAATGATTATATTGTTTTAAATGAACTATTTATTATATATGTCATGTATTATATATATACACATATATATACTGAGTTAGCTGCAGTTTAGTGCTGTTTGCCCAGAGACCCCTTATGGCTGACAGACTTGAGCACTTCCAAAACAAGAAAAAACTTCCTTGTGTAAAAGAAGAGACAGTGAAGCACTTTAAGGCCTTTTCAGGTACCGAATGAAAAAAAGAAAGAAAAATGTTTAGTTTGGTGGTCAATGCAGGGCTGAGGACATTGTTCCTGTGGTGTGTTTCGACAAATTTAACAACCACACTGGTAACTTACAACTTCCAAACGGATACACTTTAAAACCTAAAAATAGTTAGATTTTCATCTTGCTATCATTTTTGAAAAAAAACCTTGCTTTTGCTCAAATCCGATGTGGAGATGATTAGATGTGAATCTTCCAAAACCCATCCCAAATCAAGCACCTCCAGGCTAAGACTGACAAACCTTCTTGTCCATTTTCAGGGCAAGGGGGAAATGAGTGATTTGTATGAGGGGGAGAAAGAAATCTTTAGTGTGTGCCTGCACTGGCGTGTTACTGAGTGACATATTGAAAATGGCAGAAAGGCCTGAGGACTGGATCCCTGCTTTGTGTGAGTGTGTTACATTTGGAGAAGGCACACAGAAACCTTAAGACGTGAATGTGAGTGGTTTGAGATGTTTTCTGTTTTATAGAAATCACCTTCATAATCCTGAAGGCACTGAAAGATTAAGGTGAGGTTATGCTTCATGTATATGATGGTGCATCTACATGAAAATATAACTAATGCTTTAAGAGTTTGTTTTCAAGTGTACTGATTAGATTTTTTTCTTCTTTAGATGCTTCTGGGTTTTTTTTATTGCTGTTTTGAAGGAGACATGTTTGATTGAGAAGGTTTTACTGATAACAGCATGTTTTCACTGTCAGCACTGAGTGAGACAGTTAATAGTAAACTAAGCAGCAAATCTGTAAACCAAACTCCGCCTCAGTCCAAGTCAAACGTTCACTCAGGTTTTTGAGGAACTTCCACAACAGTAGACCTAAATTTTGTTTTGCAAATCTCAGCAATTATGCAAATTTGTTTCTTGTTTTTTCACATTCAGAAATCATTTTCTCATTTTTACCAGCAAATTAAACAAATGTTTCATTCTCTAGCAATCAACTCCTTTTTGTTTTTTGTGGGTTTTTTTTGTTTGTTTGTTTGCTTTCACTCTTTTTCCCCTAGCATGCACTCATGCAGTTAATCTGTATTAAACGAATGATTGTATGGTTGCTATTGCTGCACAACTGTGGAACCAAGGTGATCCAAGAGATTCTGGATGCCATCATTTTGTCAATGAAGTTACTACATGTGCTTCGTTAACTGTATCCACTGGGCATTTGCCTTGCTGTAACAGAGCCAGCGAGGCAATAGTGCTACCCATGCAACACAGTACTAACAGCCTTGGTTAACACACAGTAGGAATCACACGCAACCTCCTAAAAATGACCACTGATTAAACTCATGCTCTTCTTCGAGTGTGTCTTGATAAAATATGTACTGTGTAGTTCTGTTCAAAAAGAATTCTACTGTATGTTTTTTTAAAAAAAGTTTTGATCTCTAGACTTTTAGTGAAATTTATACATGAGATAAATATACTGTATGTATATGTTGTGTATATCTGCAGTGTGCACACACACTGACAAAAGAATCTAACCTGCGCTGCGCGTAGGTTTTGACTTGCCGATGACTTTTGCCTCATAGGGACTGAAGATAAAAGTGGCTTTCTGGTTCATGTGAAGTAGAGATTGGAAGTATGAATAAAGAAAAATACTAAACAAATGGCGACGGAATGGTGATTTGTGAACTTCATGAATGCATAAATAATGCAAAGAATGTACATGGACTTTAGGAAATCAATAGGGGGGCTGTTACAGTATAATTTCCTAACAGGCAGTATTGTTGCTACATTGTATAAATAAATCAATTCTGGCAGCTGAGGCACCAAAAACATAAAACCCAATTTCCTACATAAAAAGTAAATAAAAAACATGAGATTTGCAAATCTCATAAAGCAATATTTTATTTATGAAAGAACATAGAAAACATATCAAATGTTGAAAGTGAGACATTTTAATATTTCATAAAAAATACCAGATCATCTTGAATTTGAGGGCAGCAACACCTCTCAAAAAAGTTGGCAAAAAGACAGGGCCATGTTTACCACTGTGTAGCATCTCCTCTTCTTTTAACAACAATCCATAAACAACTGGAAAACTGAAGAGACCAGCTGCTAGACCTTTGCGTGAGGAATGTTGTCCCATTCTTGTCTTATATAGGATTCCAGTTAATCAGTAGTCTTGGGTCTTCTTTGTGGTAATTTGTATTTTATGATGTGCCAAATGTTTTCAGTTGGTGAAAGTTCTGGACTACAAGCAGACCAGTCCAGCACCCAGACTCTTCTACTGTGAAGCCATGCTGTTGTAATAGCTGCAGTATATGGTTTAGCATTGTCTTGCTGAAATATGCAAGACCTTCCCTGAAAAAGACATCATCTGGAAGGGAGCATATGTTGCTCTAAAACCTGTATACATCTTTCAGTATTGATGGTGCCTTTCCAGATCTGCAGGTTGCCAGTACCATGGGCACTAATGCATCCCATAGTATCAGAGATGCAGGCTTTTCAATTGAGTGATGATGACATGTAATTTCTCTTCTCTTCAGTCTGGAAAACACATCCTCCATGATTTCCAAAAAGAATTTAAAATTTCTATTCATGTGACCACACAGCAGTTTTCAACTTTGCCTGAGCCCATTTTAAATTACCTTTGGCACAGAGAAGATGGCAGCTTTTCTGGATCCCGTTCACATACTGTTTCTTCTTTTCCATGATAGCGCCTTAACCTGCATTTGTGGATGACACAGCAAACTGACAATGATTTCTGGAAATGTTCCTGAGCCCAAGCAGGGATTTCCATGACAGAATCATGCTTGTTTACAATGTAGTGTCTGTCACCTGAGGGCCTGAAGATCACAAGAATTCAGTATGGGTTTTGGGTAATGTCTCATGGACACAGAGATGTCTCCAGATTCTCTGAATCTTTTGATGATATTATGTACTGTAGATGATATTTAAAGTCTTTGCAATTTTACATTGAGGAACATTATTCTGAAATTGCTCAACAACTTGTAGAAACACTTTCTCGCAGATTGCTAAACAGACTCTGCGTATCTGCGGTTCTCTTTTTTTATACTCAATCATAATCACATTACTGGCCAGTTGTCAGTTGATCTAAGTATTTGCAACATGTTCCTCCAACTGTTTCTTTTTGGTACAACTTACTTTTCCAGCCTTTTGTTGTTGTCCTTGTCCCAACTTTTTTGAGATCAAGCTGAAAATGAACTAGTATTTTTCATGAAATAGTAAAATGTGTCACTTTCAACATTTGATATGTTTTCTATGTTTTTTGTGAATAAAATATTGCTTTATGAGATCTGCAAATAATTGCACTTATTTTTTTATTTATATTTTACAAAACATCCCAAACCTTTTGGAATTGGGGTTGTTCTATGAAATAAATGAAATGGAGTCATATTGTTATTCGTTGACTTTTATTATAAAACAAAACAAAAACCAAAACATCCAATTTAGAGTCACAGGGGGCTCTTGCCTAGTACAGCTGTCACCAGTATAGCGCAGGGCTAACACAGAGAGACAGCCAACCATTCATACCTGATAGAATCACCAGTTAACCTAAGGAGCTGGACTGTGGGGCGAAAGCTGGGGTACCTGGAGAGAACACATGAGGAGAACATGCAAACTCCACACTGAAGGGCCCCAGCATGTGGGTGGATTTAAACCCAGGATCTTCTTGTTGTAAGGCAACAGTGCAAACCACTGCATCACTGTCAGAGTTATTATGGTTTTGTATTTTCTAATAAGTTTTTATTTTAATTTCATTTTGTGTTTTTTTTTGTTCTGAATTCAGTTTAGTTTCAGTTAGTTTCCAGATTGGGTTTGCTCATTTCAGTTTAGTTTTTATTGCTTGAAAATGTTTTGTTTTAGTTTAGTTTTTTTAGTTTCCATTTTAGTTTTTGTTTTCTTAATTATTATAATATGGATGGTATTTGTCAGGGGAAGATTTAAGATGAGTCACAATCATGTAGACACCCCGAGTCTCAATAAACAGGTGCACCAAATCCTCATCAGACAGGCTGTCTGACCAAATTTAATCCAACTGACAAAGACTAGAACCAAGAACATTTCCTGTATATTTTTATTTTATTTTAGTCAGTTTTGTGAACACACGATGTCGTTTTAGTTTAGATTTTTACCAAAAGACAAGTTTTTTTTTTTTATTTCAGTTAACTAAAATGGTGTTTCTGACTTAGTTTTAGTTTTTAGTTTAATTTTAATTAACTATAATAACTTTGATCACTGTGCTGCCCATGTTAGGAAAAAAACACTTGTAATAACACTAAATATATTAGAGGCATCCTTTTATAAAAGTAGGAGTAATCAGATTGTAGCTGCTGTACATTCATTATCTTCTGCTTATCCAGTTCAGGGTTGCGGGGGGTGCTGGAGCCCATCCCAGCTGTCATCGGGCGCAGGGCGGGGTACAGCCCGGACAGCTCGTCAATCTGTCGCAGAGCCAACACAGACAGACAAACAACCATTCACGCTCACATTCATACCTATGGTCAATTAACCAATTAACCTAACCCCCTTTGCAAGTCTTTGGATTGTGAGAGGAAGCCGGAGGACCCGGACAGAACAGGTAAACTCCACACAGAAGGGCCTAAGGTAGCCGGCTGTTGGATTTGAATCCGGACCCTCTTGCTGTGAGGCAGCGGTGCTAACCACCACGCCACCGTGCCGCCAGCTGTTGTATATGTATTTTTTTTTTTAAAAAACATGTATTTGACATTTTTGTTGTGAAAACTTTAATAATTGGACAGCATATATTTTAATTAACAAGCAAATCTATGTAAAATTACAGAAGCTTTACTGTGAATTGTCACTAACTGTATCCTATTTTAGATATGTATTTATAAAACTTTTAAGTTACTTAATTATATTTTAAAAAATTCAGAAAATTCCTTTAAAAACTTTTTTATACTGTACTCTTACAGACAAACTAAGCCAGCCACAGGGGCCCACAAGCCAGTGTAGTCCTAGTGCCGGTCCCAAGCCCGGGTAAATGGTGAGGGTTGCGTCAGGAAGGGCATCCGGCGTAAAAACTTTGCCAAATCAAATATGCGGATTCATAACACGACTTCCATACAGGATCAGTCGCGGCCCGGGTTAACAACGACCGCCTCCAGTGCCGTTAGCCAACAGGGTGCCGGTGGAAACTATGCTGTTGTTGGCCGAAGACCAAGGAGGGGGAGAGGGGGAAAGCGTGTTAGGAGGCAGAGAGAGAGAGAAGAAAAGGTAGGAGGGTGGAGGTGAGAGTAGGGACTTTAAATGTAGGGACTATGACTGGTAAAGGGAGAGAGCTGGCTGATATGATGGAGAGAAGGAAGGTAGATATATTGTGTGTGCAAGAAACCAGGT
>VUQH01084620.1:0-26297 GCA_015106775.1 Etroplus canarensis
CCCTTATGCCTTAGCGCCTGGGGAAAATCCCTGCAGCACCTCACTGACCTCCTGCCGCTCTTCCGGCTCAAGCACAGAGTCCGCTGGGTCCTTGTTCTGGTCGTGTCCTTCTGTCATGACTGGCTCTGGTGTGTGTGGGTGCGGACCCAAATGCTGGACTCTCATGACACCGGAAAATGTTTTCAAAGGCTTTATTTGCCAACAAAACAACTATGTACAGTCCCAAGTGAACGATGGAGGTGAAGGCAGCAAAATCCAAATGAACACACACACACACACACACAGGCACTGTCCGTACTCAGGGAGACTGAGACGGGATCTACGACGAGGACGCGACAACGAACAGAACAGAATGACGACTTAAATAGACGAACAGATGGACCAATACACACAGGAGGGCGTGGTGTACAGCTGTAGACAACAACACACAGGTGGGAGAACAGAAACAGAGGCACCAGACAGGAAGGGTTTCAAAACAAAACAGGAAATGACGTGGACGGGGAGGCACGCGGACACAGGTCATGACAGCCAAAGTTCAAATTTTTGAACTCTGGAAAATTCGCGCTGCGCTGCGGCATTGACTTCAATGTTAAGTCATACATTGGTTTAATATTGAAACCGGCCGCCCTCGCCTCGCGAATTGCGTTCGGTGTGAATGTACCTTGAACGTAGCTTAAGTCAACGTACACACGCGGCGAGAGGTCCTGCGGCGCGATTTGAGCGGCCGGCGCGGCACTTTTCAGGTGGCGCGACGCGGGCATGGCGCGAATTTTCCAGAGTTGAACAATCTGAACTTTGGCGAATGTTCGCGTTGCGTCAACCAATCAGGAACTCGGCTTTGGTAGTGACGTGTTGATGATGTGATCAGCGGGTGGAGTCCTGGTATACAGCGCCTGTAATTGGTGTCCTGTCGCGTAATCCGCGGACCAATGCGGGAACAGCAAGTTGTCAAACAGGGCAACAGAGAGATGGAAGTACCGCTGAAAGCGGCCATCATCCGGACGCAGCTCCTGGAGTAGATGGTGAAACTCACCGTACTGGGAGCGTCTCTGAATGATATCATGAACCCAGACATGGCGACGTGCTTGCCGGCACCTTTGTAAAGCTCTTCAAAACAAATAAATTCAAGCTACTCTCAGCATCGTCCATGTCTTCCATAATGTAGCAATGAGGCCGATAAAGGTTGGCAGTAGCTCCTCCCACACGCAAATTCGCCTGACGCGAATTCGCGTGTGGTTTATGAACACACTTTTGGACACGCGAATGGGGCGAATTCACTGCGCGGCCAAACAGAGGCGGCGGAGGTGAATTTGCCGCGTGAATCACGTTCGGTGTGAACGTAGCTTTAGGTAGCTGTGTGTTAGAAATACATTCAGTACGACTGAAACACATCAAATACGTCTACAAATGTCAATATCTATTGGAGGTAAGTTTGATATATGTTACACATATACTAAAAACATGTTATTCATAAGTTATTAATACATTTTGCGTATGCTAGATATTATCTCCACCTTTTTCGACATATGAGTAACGTGAGTCTCTGTATGCATAAAATACCTGTAATGGTCCGTGTATGCCAGAAGTATGAGCCATATGCTGGCAAACATCAGATTTTGTGCGTGCTCAAAATTTTCCAGTAATCTCGACGTACTATGACGCATACCTGCGTATTTCACCATGCTCTTAACTTATACAAAACTTGCCTAGAGCTTAATTGATGTATGCCAGCGTATTTGCAGTTTTTTCCTATGTCGGCACACGCTTGTTAAATCGTCATGGCGTGACAGGGGCTTTAATGGAAACTAAATCACACCAAACTAGAATTGAGCAAACTCACTCTGGAAACTAACCGAAACTATTCTAAATTTAAAAAAATCAAAAATGTCAAAAGTATAATAACACTGAATTCTTTCTAGTATAATTTTGTGTTGTGCGTAAGGTTTACTTGTAGATTAAAGATAACTCCTAGATTGAAAATATGTGTTCAGCTGTGATTATTGTCAAGCCTGTTATATCTTACATCAGCATCAGTTTATATATACACTCACACCCCATATCTGTATTCTTTAATCTTTGCTGCAGTTAGTCACTTTAGACATGACTGTCCAAAAATAGGTCATCAGATTTTTAAGTGGTGTGTCTATGGTCGGGATCAGCATCAGCTGGACGTTGTTCAAGTGACCACTTCAAAGACCAACACTGTGTGTCTACTGGCAAATTTAACTAGCTGTAAGAAGCAAAATTGCTGTATAGAAAGAAGCAGTAAGCAATTAACAGTGATGCCTTTCCCTTGTTTTTCATTCCCTAAAAAGGGCTGACACTGGAAACAGGGCAGCTGTGAACGTTTTGTATCCTGCACAGTGCAAAGAAAAGAGGTTCCAACATTTTAAGGCTTGCAACGATACTGACTATACCTTAACATTTGCAGTGCCTACATGTTGGTGGTATGATAAAGGAAAATTTGCCCCCTGGTGGTTACATTTATTCAGTTTTTTTGTACATTGAAGTTTTAACCTAGATACCATTTCACTTAAAAGGCATGTTTATTTTCTGTGTCTCTTTTGCTTCACCTTGTATTTTTGAACGAATATGTAATTTTAAAACAGTGTTCAGTGTCTTTTCTATGAGTCAGAGATTTGTTCAAATGAAAATGACATTGATGACCTCAGTTTCTTTTTGGTTAACATATGTACATAGATGCAAATCTTATACAGCTACATGTATTAGGTCCCTCTATTCCACAAGAACAGTCAGAATGCATGGCTAACTATTAGGTCAAATACAAAATTAAAATATGTCAGGAGCCATATCAAAATTTTATGTGCATATCATTCATGTGTGAGTTGAAAAGCATACCTTGTATATATGCTTGGCAGAAGTGGACAGTAGATACTGGACCTTCTTTCAATACAGTGAATATAATGTTTGTATTTGTGATGCTTTGTTTTTTACCTCAGTGTCTAGAGCAAGAGCTGTAAGCCACAGGACAAGCCTTAAACCAATGCTGTCACAATATCAGATTTGCAGTTCGTGACTTTTTTGGTCAGAACAATTCCTGATAATGATATTTTCATAGTATTTATTGTGAAAATCTGCTTAAGAAAAGAGAGAGAGATGGTAACCATAACTGTACAAAACACAAGAACAGTTACAATTAATCCATCTGAAAAGAACTCATGGTGGAATATTTACAATATTAACATGATATCAGTATTTATTTTATCATGGTTGTGATAGCCATTCATCAGCAATTTTCTGCAGCTTATCCGGGTTTGGAGGCAGCAGCCTGAGCAGAGACGCCCATCCTAATCAGATGCTCAAACCATCTCAGGTGGCTTCATTTGGCCTGGACTTTGACTGGGCCATTGCAACACCTTGATTCTCTTCTTTTCAGCCTTTCTATTGTAGATTTGCTGATGTTCTTGAAATTATTGTCCTGTTCTATGACCCAGTTTAGACCAAGCTTTAGCTGCTGGACAGATGGTCTCACACTGGAATACTTTAGTATACAGAGGAGTTCATGGTTGGTGCAATGACTGCAAAAGATGCAGGTCTTGTGGCTGCAAAACAAGTACAAATCATCACCCCCCTTTTACTGTGCTTGACAGTTGGTGTGGCATGTTTGTGCTGATATGCGGTGTTTGGTTTTCACCAAACGTGACATTGTGTATTATAACCAGACATCTCCACTTTGGTCTAGTTGGTCCAAAGGATATTGTTTCAGAAGTCTTGTGGTTTGTTCACATGCGACTTTGCAAACCTGAACTATGCTGCCATGTGTGTCTTAGAGAGAAGAGGCTTTTTCCTGGTTAACCGTTCAGACAAACCATACTTGTAGTGTCTTTTTCTAATTATGCCGTCATGAACATTAGCATTTAACATGCTAACCAAGGCCTGTAGAGTCTGAGATGTCTCTTAGGTTGTTTTTGCAAATTTTTTGAGCATTGCATGGTCTGACCTTGTGTTGCATTTGCTGGAATGTCCACTCCTGGGAAGATTGTGGCATTGTTTTAGCACACACCTAAATACTGCCAAAATTTCTTCTAATATAAAGGTGATCACACTTGCTGAGAGCAATTCATCAATTTCATTTGATTAGCAGCACCTGGTTGCTTCTTACCCTCTTAATTGTTATGGAAGCAGTAAGGGGTTACTTAGTTTTTCACAGAAGTGCCTGGAGTCCTGTGAAACTTTTTTTTTCAACATGACTAAGCTGTATGAAAGTGTATTGTTACATTACATACAAGTGGGTGCACTCATCACGTGGAGCCTTTACATTAAATCATTGCAGGTTTTTGTGAGGTAGTTTTTAATAGTCTGTTCATTCTTTTTGTTTATAAGAATGTGTCTTTGTAAACACGGATTTATAGAAAACAGTTCTGGCGCAATTACATACTGCCCTCCTCTCAAATTTTATTTATAACTACTTTTCACATGTAGGCAACTAGAAGAGAACAGTGCCAACCTGTGGTCATCAACCAGATGAGTGGGGTTGCAGAAAATGTATGAACCTCTTACCTGTTGCTACTTGCTTGGACATTTGTTAGTATGGGCATGACAGTGCTTTTTTATGACACACATGTGAGAATTAATCTTCAGCTTTATCTCCTTTGCAAAGTGTGTGATAGAGCCTTAAGATGTGATCAGTAAAAGTAGAATAGTCTTCATTAAATGGAGGTCTATGTGTCAGCAGTTAAACTCCACAGGAACTGTCTGTCCTCTCATAGATTACAGGAAATATACCTGATGCACAAAATATGCAGAATTATGGTGGTACAGATAGTTATGACTACTGAAGATGGTGTGCAAACTTGGGTACTAATAGAAATTTGGTCTCTAGCAGACTGATGTTACTTTACGTGCTACAGAGGTTTTAATTAGAATAAAAAGCATTAATAGAGGGCTAGAGGGTAGAAGATGACATCATTTAATATGTGCATATTTTCCTGCAGCAGCTGCATTCGGCATGTATGCAGTGAGTCCATTTCTCTGTTAGTCAGTAACTGACTCTTTTTGGCTGGAACTCGAGGAATCTATACAGTCTAGACACCAAATCTCCTCCCATGATCCCTGTGGGTCCTTAAGATGGAAGGAGGGGTGTGTGTGTGTGTGTGTGTGTGCGTGCGTGTGCGTGCGCGCGCACCCACATACATACCCACAGAGCAGGCGCCTCATAGTAAAGCTCATTCAGGCCAGCTGTTAGGCCCCTGGTGGCTTTTCCCTCACTGTGGCTGGCCTTGTCTGTACACTAATGGACATACACAAACCCACTCAAAGATCTTGTGCAACTCCCAGCTAAATGGACTTTTCCCTTATCTAATCTGTTTGCTTCCTAATCTTGGTAGTGGTTGGATGGTCTTTTCAGGATAAGATTTTGACCTGTTTTTCCAGTGTTATTGTTGTCATACTCTGTTGGGAAATGTGAGCGTTTGAAACATATTTGCCTCTGACTTGACGACATATTGCTGATTAGTAAGTGTTTTCCTCTCTCATTAGGTCTTGACCACCTGGAAAAGAGTCTGCTCTATTGCCACACTAGCCAAAACAGCTGTGCTTCTGAATTAAGCTTTACTAGTTTTCTCTATTGCACTGAGGAGGTACAGTCATTTTGGTTTTAGACCTTTTCTAATGAGCAGGCTCACACTGTCAGGAGGTGAGTGATGTATTTAGACTCTTTGGACTTGTGCTTGTGTGTATGTATTTTTAAAGGCAGTTATATAAAATAACTTTTTTTTACTGTAAATGGGCCTTTTCCCTATTTCAGTTGTTACTGTTAATGATGTTGATCACACCTTAATTCTATTTAGGTGTCGCACTAATTCATGACAGTGAGTCAGCGTACACAGTAATCTAAAGATCGTTCGGCCGTCCTTAATGCTGTTATTTTTACCCGTGCGCTTTCTTTACTGTAACATGTCCAAATGTTTTCCGTCAGAAAAAGCCTGTTGTGTAACTGTTATCTGACCAGTATGATGATATCATTAATGGGTTCTGGCCAAGGCCTCTTCATCCTCCACTCTGTTTCCTAGGGAGTAATATATGTTGTATGTGATCTGTTGCTCCAGGGTCTGTTGAGTAATATTGTCTATGTTGCACAGCGAAACAAAATGAGAGAGAGTTGAACACAAGGGAAACCAGAGCAGTGGAGTGAAGAATGTGACCTCTTGTGCATTCCTCTCTCAAATAACTGCTTTCTGTTTTGCAAGTTGTTTTCTGTTCAGATCATGCTGTATATCATCATATTAAAGAAGATTTATTATGTTGATTTCTAATTTGATATTTTTATTCTTGGAATCTCCTTGAGTAGCTTTGCATGACTCACACTTGGGTCTTGGTGCAACCCCTCATTTCATCCCCTGTCTGAAAGAAGCTGCATTCCCTCCCTTACTTCTTCTTTTAAGCCATTTTCCTTCTAACTTGCGGTTGACGTCATGTAGAGCCAGGAGTATAAAAAAAACTGTCTGTGTAAGGCAGTTTGAAACCCTGTCCTTTTGGCTTACAGGAATTTCTTGCAAATACATTGACCTAATGATGTGAAACTTGGCCATGTTTCATGAGAGTCAATCCATCACTGTAAATGTACAGAAAATAAGGGAAAACTAATAGTTCCTATTTTTATTGAACTACAAATTGATCTGCTAACATGCTTACATGTAATTAAGTTGACCTGAAGTAAAAAGATTCCAAGTGCAAGCAAAGGAAAGGAAAAAAGTCTCAAGGTTCAAACCATAGCTTACACCGAAGCTTTTTCCATATACGTAGGGCACACAGTCTTTTAAACAGAACAATTGAAAGTGTATGCATGTGGATTTGGGACAAACAGTCCAGTTGAGTCACTGACTCTCACCCTGGTTTTTGTTATTTGAATTCACTTCTGCATCAGAAACACTGTTATGAAATCTGGGATAGTGATTGACCTGTTTCTGACAAGAAAATAATTATTTACTGAAACATCTGTGTTTGTTTAAAAGTTGTGTAGCCAAGTTAGATTTTCTTTACTGATGCGTTGCTCAAACTTGTATCGGATTCTTTTATGTTAGTATCTTCATAGTTTTCAGAATCACAATCAGGCATGTTTGATCTTTTTTCCTTTGCTTTGCAACTTATCTCCAAATCACACATACAGACAGTGCTTATAACACTTGTGCTTTCAGAGAACTTCCAAGTTGAGTCAAGAATGCAGCGTGGGAGCTTGTCACCACCTGGTTCCATAACACAAGTGCACTCTCACACACCCTGCTCCCCACTCCGTGCCCAAGCAGGCAGCCCCAGCTGTTGTTTTCGCTGCAGACAACCTGCTACCTAGTGTGCCAGCCTCTTTCTTTTGGTAAACAATTCAGCATTACTGTTCGGTAATTCTGTCTCCTTGCAGATGATAGGCTCAAAGACTGACATGAGGGCAGCATGAGCTTACATTAAGGCATTTATATGTGGTTGCTATTCATCTACTTGTCTGTTCATTTTTTTACCCCTTTCTTATGGTTAGAATGTGGTTTAAATTTGGCGTCAAATTTAATTTCTACTAAACAGGAATAAGCAAAATACTGTTCTCGTAGGCATCATCTGGCTACTTTCATCATTGCTGAGATTTGTTTTCCTTTTCCCTCTCCTGTCCAGTTTATATAGCACTGGTATACTGTTCTGTCCCTTTGTGTTGCAGAAAGAGCCTCCTCATAGAGCTGTAAGAGGGGGGCCTGCAATGCTCACTGCATCTGGATCCACTTAGACTCTAAGAAGAGCACAAGCACTTCCACTGCTGCAGCCCGAGAGTCTCATAGCCAGAGTCACTCGTCTGTGTGTCTGTTGCTGTTTTTACTCCAGTGGGCATTCAGACAAATGGGTCTTTCCCAGTCATCTAGATAATGTCTCTAAGACAAGTAATGTTGATAGCAAAAAGTAGTGCACAAAGGCTGTTTCACTCTTTACTTCATAGTGTTGCTTTGCTCTAATCAGTGTCGTCTTCATAGGTTTCTCACAGATTTACACTCAAAGTATTAGAAGTTTTCAGACGTTTTCCACCTAATCACATGTATACATGTAACCTTTTCTTTGTAGCTTTCTCTTTCCCTCCTGAAAGACTTTCCTAGTCTGCACACTGGTAAAACAATGTGATATTAAAAAGTTGTGTTTTAATGACAGCATAGTCAAATTGAGTAGTTAAAATCTGAATAATTCTGGATTAGCACCTTCTCCGCTCCATACATAAACTCACAGGTTGCTATTTCTGAGTAGAGCTTATTTGTCTGGCCTTTCCTCTACCTTTTTCATTTCCTCTACCTTTTTCATTTTCATCACATGATTAAGACAGCATTTTAAAATTGACAAGTGACCTGCTTGTCTTGTGTGCTCAAGGTATGAAATTTTAACTCTAGGCTAACATCCATAAATTTCAGTTCTCTGCAGGTTTACATCTTTCAGGCACACAATGGATGGAACACAACAGTCTGTCATGTGGATAAATGAGCAAAGATTCTGCCTAGTCACTTGATACGAGTTGCCCTATTTTGCTTCTGTCATCATGATAAAATGGTTTGCTCATTTCTTTTCCAATAGGTCGACTGGGTCTAGCTGCCAGGCTGTCTGTACTGAAGATTGCTTAAAAGCTGAGCTGTTGGTTTACTCTTAGCAGATCAAATGCGAGGGATTTAGCAGTTTTATCATAAATCATGCTTATTGACCACCTGCAACTATGTTGCTAGAACTTTAACCTTGAACTAGAGCAGCGACTGTTTTCTTCTTAAGTGTCTGTTCTTCCTACGGACAAAGCTGAGAGGTAAATTATGTGGAACTCTAAACCCCCTAACCTCACAAGCTGGTCTGCATGCCTCCGACACTCTGGCTGCATTCTCTAGAGGGTCCTGAGTAAACAGCCATATGTGCACACACGTCTTTGCATTACATTACATGGAACCCAGTTCTTGAGTATAGTATGTTTAAGTACACTTGACAGATGCAGATTGCTTTGGCTGCTAAGTTATGCCTGGTAAGAAACGATGCAAAATTACATTTAGTAGCCAACAAAGCTTTGTGTCATTAATTGCATCCCATCCCATTTTACTCTGAAAGTAAACTTACTTGGTTTAAACATGTTTTATAATGTAGATGGATTTCTAAGTGTTGAGTGCTTACATTTCTAAGATTGCTTAACATTGTTAATATGTTTGTGCCTGATCCCTCATGCGTGCAGAACAGAAGTTAGACAAAGACTGTCCGTTTTCTGTTCTTACCAGCTGCTCATATCAGCTCTTGACTTTCTTCTATTGAATCTTCCACTTTTGATTCATCATGTGAGTTAATAGTCAATCTCAGCTTAGCACATATCATGATATAAAATGCTCATAGCAGATGTCACTCTCAGATCATCTTGTCGTGGCCTGAATTGTTTAGTTGGAGTTGTATTCACTGCATGCGTTGGTTAAAAAAAACAGTTAAAAATCATTGTTTGGTCTGTAAATAGTAATAACAGTTTTAAAATGGTATATATTGTATGGATCATGCCAAATTTACCTGAAGGTCATTGCACAAGTAGTTTAAATCTTGATAAGAGAGCTCATTGTGAGCTTAAGATTAGCAAAGGGGGTACATGAGAGTGCAATAAAGGGCTAAAAGCCATCTCGTGGGTGGATGTACGTCAGCTAACTGTTAACATACTAGGTTCGGATTATAAAACCCAAGCAAATGATTCTCCTATGATCTCACTTTCAAACAATGTGCTTCATGTTTCTCCATCTGCAACCTTTTTTCCTTTTCCCTCCATTTTTATAGCCCCTCTCCTTTTCCCCTCATCCTCATCTCCCCAACACTTTGTGACTGCGGTAAGTTAATGGGCCTTTCTCAGAGTCAGAGGAAGCCTGCATTTCTTCTTAATTGGTGTTTGGGGTGGTGCATGAGAGCAACACAAATGTTTGCCATACCAGTACTGCAGCAATGATGTAGGGCATGGTGGGATGTGACTGAATGTTCAGGGTATTGAGTTTGTTACTTTGAAAGCCAGAGAGACTTTAGCATGTTGAAGGATTCCCATAATTACTAATGAGACAAACATGCAATGAGGTATCGAGAGCATGGACATGTTATTTTAGGCCTGTCCATGTTAGTGCCTTGTTATTTGTGTATTTACTTTTCTATTTTAATGTCCTGTTGCCTCTCGTTTTAGTCTTAAAATGCCAATCAGCATATTTTTTATATTTTGCAAATAATTCAGACAAGGTTTTTTGATAAACAGTTTAAAGTGACTATCTGGCTGTGTTAAGAGCGTCAACTTTCATCAGTCCAATAATTGATGAAGTTTTGAATGTAAATACCAACTTATAATCAACCTCAGTACTACTGTTACCACTTCCTGTGTATTCTCTCTCTCTACCTCTGCACGTCTGCTCTGAACCATGTCCGTCTTTTTCACAGTGACGCACACATGGAGGGGAGCAGTGAAGAAGCACATAAGTGGTGAAATGGCAGCAGAGACTCTCACAGTGAGATGAAATGAAAAAAGTGCACGTAACAACTTGACCCCTTCACCTAATATGAAATGCTTAATATTGTGAGGCTAATGTTGGGGAAAACTTGTCTGTGATTGCAGGCAACGGCATGTTAGACTCACCTTGCAAGCTGAACGTATGAATTCCTCACTATTTGAATCCTTTCTTTTTTGGGACTGTCATTGGTCTGTACAGTTTCAAGTTGAAAACACTATGGCATTGATTTGTTTTTTGCAAATGTCTTCTTACATTAAACAAATACTCTTTGGACATCTTAAAACTTGAGTTTCATCTGAGGGGTTCTTTACTAGCACTTGTACTTTCCTCTGCAGCATCAGTCTACACATTACCTGAGCCACTGATGTAACATGCTTTGCCACATGCCATCTTGCTCATAAACGTAGTCAATTTTAGCTTGCATCACAGCAGTCTAATGCTGAGATTTGTTTAGGAATCACCAACTGGTTTAAAATCCAGTCTAATGAAATTATGTATATCAGATCTACCAGTTTTTGAGGCTTTAGCTTAATACTCCTAGTCTTATCCTTTCTTCTTTTCACACCATTAAGACTTTAAACTGTCAGTACACACAGTTACCAGTATATTAGATACATCAAGTGAAAACTACAGCATTTAACTTTAATAAACCTTACCTTCACAATGGTTAAGAGATTGAATTTTAGAGGAAAATCCTTTGTAAATTTAATGCTGCTGAATTTTAATGTATTATACTAGGAACTTTATATAATAGTCGTCGTAAAGTGCTGCCTCTATACTTTTGTATATGGGTCATATTTTTAGGCATTGCTTTTGATACCTAATTGAAAATTCTAATCAAAAGGTCAACCAGGTTTGACACTCATACTGTGTGTAATTGTGTCATCCAGTTAGCTTCCCAACAGTATGTAATCACCCACATGACTGGACTTCTTATCTCTGTAGGCAATCACACTCACACAGAGTCTAGAATGTTTGTCATTTCTATGGAAAATATTTACCAGAGGTAGTCAGTAGATAGTAACTGCTCTTTCAATTTCACTCTTCACTGTAACCATGTAACTAAGAATATTTCCAGGCCATATAACATAAGTGGACAAAATATAAAAACATATTAAAATAGAAAGTACTTCTCAGAAATTATTAGAGCCAATAAAAATGTTTCACAAATGTAGCATTAGTTGTGCCATGTTCATATTGTTGATTTTAACTTTTGTAGGTTTTTTTCAAAATATTTTGGGCTGACATGCACCTTTCTCATTTGTGTATTCCAGTAATAATGAATGGGGTGGGGATTTTGGCACAGTCGGATCACATGTAGGGCAGTAGTGTGTACAGTGTTTGGTTTTTTTTTTAAAAAAAAAATCTTTTCATCTTATCTGGTTAAAAGACCAATGAGCTAATGACATGGCTGGGCATCCTGTCTGTCCACAATGTAAAACAATTATTACTCCACCTAAAGTATTCATCAGGTTTTAGTGAGACTTGCACACAATGATCACCTAATTGGTCTTCACACAAATTGTGCTCAAGGTCATAGTTGTCTGTTCTGCTAGATGATGATCTTGGAGGGAGTGGTCCTATTGGGTGACCCCCAAATTAGGAAGGCATGGTTGGGGTCTTCCTATCACCATTATGCTAACATCAGTAATACGATGACTTGACATGCTGATGCCTTAACATATATTCGTACTTTTCACGGCCATGGTCAGTAGTGCAGTCAAAACACTCCTGAACTCAGACACTTTCATTTGGTGGTGAGTGAGATTATTTTGTCCTGGATGTGACTGTTTGTGAGCCTACTTGACTTCTCAATGGATTTTAATTCTCAGGCAGCTGTGGTTCAGGAGGCAGAGCAGATTTTCTTCCATTTGGAAGGTTGGTGGTTCAATCCCTAGCTCCTCCAAACTACATGCTGAAGTGTCCTTGGGCAAGACACTGAACCCTAAATTGCTCCTGACTGAAGTGTGCGTGATAGTTAAAATGCACTTAAGTTATAGAATAAAGGGCTGTATGACTGGGTGAATGAGGCTTGTAGTAAAAAGTGTTTTCAGCACTAAATGCCAGTCCATTAGTTTGTGTAATACAATCAGCCAACAACAAGAAAACTTGTTTTCCTTTCTGTGCTTTACCCATTACAATAACCTGTGAATTGTGATTGATCATGAGCTGAGCAAGTTGTACTCTTGAGTCTTTCGTCCCCTCTTATTAAATATATGGTGCCTTGCAGCTTTCTTTGTTGATGTGGGGCTTAATAATTTCTCTGTTATTTATACAGACTTTATAGGGTTTCTTTATTATTTCTTCTCTTGGAGTAGATGATCTGGATTGAGTGATACATGTTGAAAAGAAGTAGTATAAATGTGCTAGCTGAAATCTTGTTTTATTTTTCATATTTAATGTTTACTCTTATAGCTTTTAATTAAAATTTAAAAATGCACAATTGTCAGCTAGAGCACAAGAGGAGGGCATCTCATTGCAAAGTGCATGCGTTTGTGAAAAAGGATGCCTGAATTTTTCTAAGATGTTTGCATCATATAGTTTGATTAAATACCAAAATTAACTGTTGGTAAGAACACAGGGGCTATGGCCCATAAAACATTTGTGTTTTTTTTTTCTAACAGATGCCAGTGGCAGCTTTGCTGACATTCCTTTCTTCATTGCTTTTAATTATAGTTTTGATTATTTTCATGTGTCTTAATTCAGTAGATTTAGTTCAGTAGTGTGTCATAACTTCTGAAATGTGTTATGAATAAACAGATGGGAACAGACAGGAGGGAGAAATATACAGTTAGGTCCGTAAGTATTTGGACAACAGTGCAATTTTTGTTATTTTGACTCTGTACACCACCACAATGGATTTTAAATCAGTCAAGAGGTGAATAAAATGGAGACTTGGAGCTTGAAATCAAGGGCTTTAACAAATATACTGCTTTAGCTATTTAGGGAATAGAGCCATTTTTGTACACAGGTCCCTGTTTTCAGAGACTCAAAAGTGATTGGACGATTGTTTTTTAAGTTCTGTGGCCAAGTGAGGTCTCTTACCTCCTTATTCCATCACAAATTAAGCCGATAAAAGAATTTTGAGTTGATTCTAAATGTTAAACTTGTATTTGGCGGTGTTTCGCTGAAATTCAAAGTATGAGATATAAAAGAGACATCAATACAAATGAAGGAGACCATAATTATGCTGAAAAACAAAATAAACCAATCAGAGAGATAAAAATCAAACCCTTAGGAGTGGCCGAAGGAATGCACTGGCAGCTCAGCAATACTACAAGGCCTGGAAGGCCATGGAAGACTAAAAAAGTGGATAATCAGAGATTTCTTACTTAGTAAAGAAAAACCCCTCACAATATCTAGTGAAGTCAGGAAAACTCTCAGAGAGGTAGGTGTATTATTGTCAAAGTCTACAATCAAGAGAAACCTTCATGAATGTAAATACAGACGGCTTATAACAAGGTGCAAACCACTGGTTACACTCAAGAACAGGAAGACCACTTGCCTGCCCATGTCTGGGAAAAATATTTGGACAGATTAAACCAAGATGAATTTGTACCAGAATGATGGGAAGAAAAAGTATTGAGAAAGAAAGGAACAGTTCGCGATCCAAAGCATACCACATCATCTTTCAAACATGATAGAGGCAATGTTGTGATATGGACATGTATGGCTGCCACTGGAACTGGGTCACTAGTTTATTGGTGATGTGATTACTGCAGTGGCGGGCCATGCAATTGGTACCTAGGCCTTCAGTGGGGACTCACCCGATTTAATCCACCTCTTAATACCACCACTATCACTTTGCAATTATAGAAACTGTCAATACTATGTAAAAACACAATATAACAATGAGTGGCATTACAGAGAGAGGCATTTTGCGTATTGAGGGTGAACACCATTTTTACTGAAGCAAGAAACCCAGTTAGGACAACTCCAAACCTCTACACTACAACCGCAGCTGTGCCACGTACATAATCTGGAGGAATTCAGAATCAATATTTATCTAATAACATGACAAAAACATAAAAAATTTAAATAAAATACATCATACTCACCAGAGATGCTATTTAGTCAGCTCTGGCTTCCCCAAATGTTCTCCAAAGCACTGCAGCCTGTAAGTGCCCTACTGTGGCTTGGTGGTACCTTGGTTAGACATCTCAAATTTGCAAAGCCTCTGTGACTCAAAACACCAAGTCGATCACCTGCAAATAACAGGCATTCCCTGCAGCATAATTTGCAATGCTCCTCCAAGGCTGTAAGCCAGTGGTACCACTCATCAGCACTGGTATGGAATAGCGAACAAACCCTTTCCCGGGCTGAGACAAGCTAGCTAGCTTTGGGGTTGGTTGACCTCTCCTCACGATTTCCAGCTTTTCCGGAAAAGTCGACCTTGAAAATGGATTTTTAAGTAGGTCCGAGACCAAGTCAGTTTCGCCTTCTCCGTCAGCCATTGTGGGTGTAAAAAATTCTAGCATGAAATTATTAATGTGTGCAGATCGCTACAGATATGTTTTGCTTGTCGAACTTGGCTCTAACAGTTTTGCTGTGACAAATGAATCAGAGGATGGAAAAATGCTGACGTTATTGTAGACCAGCTAGCTGGTCCTGTGAGGCGATTTTGAAATCTGATTGGTTAAAGAAACAATCCCATTGCTAATATAGTTTACGGTACATCGGCCAGCCCTACTGATTCTCAAGGCCCTGGGCAGATTAGATTGACATGGCAGCACACAGAGGCTAAAATCTGATTGGGCAAAAAAATCCACATACACATACTGGAAGCAGTGCAGCCAGGAGAAACGCTGCGAAATGAAGAGAATAAACTGTTGGGAATAGACTGAGAATAAATTAATACAATTTCATGGAACAAATATTAGAATTTAGGTTGTAAATGTAGATAAGTGCTTCTGATAGTGTTTAGGCCAGCAGAGAAGGCCTTGCTGGCCCTGATGACCCTGATAGAAGTAGCAGGATAAATTCTAGAGTGTACAGGGCTATACTATCTGCTCAGATTCAGGCAAATGCTGTAAAACTGATTGGACAAAGTTTCACACTGCAAATGGATAATGACCCAAAACGCATTGCAAAAGCAACCATTCGGCCCTTTAAAGCGCCACATTACAATTATTTAATTCAATGCGTCCACATTTCATTATATAATGTATATAATGTGTTATATATGTGGTGCTTTAAAGGGCCGAATTACATGATATTTTTGACATCAAATCGGCAACCTGGAAGCTGCGAGTTTGACACCCCTGGCATAGAGACTCACAAACAGCAGCAGTGGCTGCAGTAAAGGCCTGGCAGAGCATCTCAAAGGAGGAAACACAGCATTTGGTGATGTCCACGAGGTCCAGACTTAGACAGTCATGGACTGCAAAACATTTTCATCCAAGTATAAAAATAATCCTTAAAATTGTTATTTTGTTTAATTACTTTTGAGCCTCTGAAAATGATGGACTATGTGTATATAAAAATGGCTGTAATTCTAAACAGTTAATTAGTTAAAGCTGAAAGTCTCCACTTTAATTGCATTTTGATTATCTGATGTTACTGTCCAAATTCTTATGGACCTAACTGTACCTCAGCTGATGTAGTTAATAAATATAAATAACCTCCAAATTACTTGTTATCACTTTATAGGTGTCTGGGAAAAGACAGAAGAGAGATATGAAGTGAGTGTTTTTGACTTTTCCAAGGATTATTTCTTCTTCTAGACATGGTCAAAACAGAGATTCTGTCTTTAACTACATACTCATGTTTCTCTAAACAGGTTCTTATTTTGATTGATTTTAACATGTTGCTTGCTTATTCACATTTGAAATGGCCTGTGGCAA
This sequence comes from Etroplus canarensis, assembly GCA_015106775.1. Classification (NCBI taxonomy): domain Eukaryota; kingdom Metazoa; phylum Chordata; class Actinopteri; order Cichliformes; family Cichlidae; genus Etroplus; species Etroplus canarensis. The sequence continues at coordinate 16,322 of VUQH01084620.1, forward strand.
ATGAGCTTCTTATGAGTGGTGTATGAAGTCCAGAGAACACAGGCAAAGGTTATATTTTTCTCCTGGTTGATTGAGTGCTTTAGCTGTGCCTTTAACAACCTGTTTCCAGCACAGATTCCTCAACCTGTAAACATTTCAGACTGGAGAGAGAGAGACAGAGGGAAAACTGAGAAGAGGAGAGAATGGCAGAAAGACAGAGGGGGGAGGGGGTTTGAAAAGTTGGAGGAAGAATATCTTGTAATCATCTTGTGACTTTAGCCGAAGGGGAAATATTTTCAAACTATACAACACCTGAACTCTTTTCAATGTTTGAAATTAGTCCGCAGTCTAGAGCTTTTGTTTGTAGTCTTCTTGGAGAGTATGTGTGTGGTAGTGGTCTCTCCCTCCTACTTTGAGGTGGGAGGGCTCAGCTGATGTCATTGAGTGCAGCAAGCCTAGCCTGAAAGAGGCTCTTTGTTGGCAGCTGTAGCACGAGTAGCCCCTGTGCTTCAGACATACACTCACACAGAGGGGACAGGAGAGAGGAATGGCACCACACAGACGGCGCTACTGTCTACTCAACTGACAAATCTACAAATCTAGCAAACTTTTGGACCAAATCTGCGCTATTTTGTTGTTGTTGTTGTTGTTTTTTTTTGTTCAGAAGTGAAGGTAACCAGAAGCTCTCTAAAGCCTAAAAGGGGGAAAAAAAAAAAACATGGAGACGCTCATAAGGAAAACTTGGTAGGCTTTGCCGCACGGCGGACTCTTTCTGTTTCGGAATAGAGTGAAGAAAAAAGAAGACATCTGCCAGTTGGAAGGACTTTGGAAAAGCAAAACTAGTATACATTTTGACTTGGTTGTGTTTGTACTTTTGTCGGCCTTTTTGAATTTTTGATTTTTTTTTTTGTTGGACACATGTAGGCAGGAAACATTCAAGGGACATCTGGTTTGAACAAGCAACAATATTTCTAGTTTGAAGGGAAAGAAAGCAAATGAAAATGTTGGAGATATGCCTAAAATTGGTGGGGTGTAAATCTAAGAAAGGCCTCTCGTCGTCCTCCAGCTGTTACTTGGCAGGTAAGGAAATTTAGGTTTGTCTCTCAGCTTCTGCCTCGATTTTACAGTTTACTTTGGATAAATATAAACAAATATCAAAGGAGAGATGAGAGAAATGGAAAAAGAATTGAGGGCTAATGAGCAAAGGGAAGAATAAAAGGTGAAGTATCACCATGTAAAAGCTCTGGAAAGTGAAGAATGGGGAGGAGAAAGCAGAGATCAAGCTCAGGGGAGGGTTAGGGAGCCCAGACATACTGGCTAGCTGCAGAGGAAAAAAAAAAGTGGAAAATGAGACGGAGAAGAGAATACAAGGAAATCTGACTCCTGGCCATGTCCCATTTAACTCTTGTTTATGTGGCGAGGGGATCTAATCTCAGTCTGCACTCTCCTTTTCATTTCTCTGCTGTTATATACTACTTGATCTTGTTCACCGTTCCCAGAATGAAGTTAGAAGATAACGAAGGTTTTTTTGAGTGTGTACTTTTTTCTAACGTCATGCATGGTTGATTTCCGGATGCTCTATAAAACACAAGGGAAATTTAAAGAAATCCAGGACACGTTGAGTCTTTATGTAGTAACTGATTGGTACTGAAAGACAAAATGAGGTTTTATGTGTGCCGAAGATTATGTAGCCAAATGATTTGATAGAATTAATAGTATTTGTACCCTATTGAAGTTTAAAGGCACAGCAAAGCTCTTGATTCATGCCTCATGTTCCAACCTAAAATAATCTTCCTAATAGACATTGTTGACATTATTGGAATAATTATATCCCATGAGCATAATAGCAGGGGAATTGAGAATATTATCTGACAATTGGAGTCTTAACAGCATTTCCTGCATGTTTTGTTGTCTACTTTTTGACTTGGTTCTTCCTCCAAGAGACTCTGAGCGTCTTTTTTTTACTTATATATATATATATCTATATACACACACACACACATACACACAAATCAGATGTGAATTTAATCAGTTCCCCCTTTTCTGTAACTTCTTGCTTCAGTGATAAAATGCGATGCTAGAGGTCTCCCATTTTTCAGCCATTGCAATATGTGATTTTGTATACAGACTGACTTCATGCAGGTGGACCCCGTTGTGTTTTAGATTCATGGTTTTTGAAGGAGAGTAGTCCTGTTTACAGCTGTGCCAGGTGATTTGCCACATTTGTAAAGCTTTTTATTGAACACAACAGAAATCAGCAGGACCACAAAGTACCACATAAGATGTTTTTAAGTAGTCTACTTTTTTGATGAAGTTTTCTTTTTTTGCACCAGTGTCTGACTTCTAGTGCATTCCTGATGCTGATACCAGTGCCGTCATAGCTATGAATTCTTTAGAAGTTCCACACTCATTTAATCATTTTGACTGTCATCTCAGTAATGCAGCCAAGATATGCTGTAATTTCTCCCACTCCATGACTGGAGAGAGCTGCAGCCTGATATGGGGCCTCTTTCAATTTTTGTTTCTTTCTCACTCACCTCCTTAGTTTCCTTTTTCATAGGACTTTTTCCATCTTTCTCTGAGTATATGTTTTCTTGGCCAGTGTGTCAGTGCTGTCACCCTCTCTCAAATAGCTGTAGTATTTGTGGCCTGTAAAGTGGACGTGTGGCATGGGCTGTTCAAATCCGCTGCCCGCACACCACCAGGCCAAACTGTCAGCTCTATATTCTGTCTTTCTAACTGAATGGTCTGTATCCCCCCTCCTGGGAGTCTGGCTCCTTTCCTATCTTGCTTAAGCTCTGGCCTTAGCTGTTCTGGCTTGTTTTTTAGTTTTAAGTTGAACTTGGTAGTTATGAGTGAATAGTTGGCCATGCTATGCAACTATTATGCTTTAGGCGAAAGATAAATTACCTTAAAGCACAAGAAAAAACAGTTTCAATCTCTTGATCATACTATTGGTTTGAGTTTCTCACCAGTTCTCATTCCAGCCAAAGTATGAGAACTGGAGCTGAAACAGTATTTTCCCCAAAATTGAATTTGGTTTGTGGCCACAGCTGAAATATCAGGTAAAAGAAGCATCACATTTGGTTCTGATTGTCTCAGCTTGAGTAGGGTGGTCAGTCTAGCTTGCCAGAAGAATCTGCGTGAAAGTTTCATCACCATGCAAATACATTGATGTCTGAAATTCATCAACAATGTCATGTGACAGGCTGTGGGCCTTTGTTTAGGGTTATATTAGTTTACTGCTGTATGTTAAATCTTTTAAATACTTTTGGTTGTGAGGCGATTGGAAGTCATATCATGAAAAGCCTGTGCGTTTAGGTTACACAATCTCCCTTAAGCCTCATGTTGAAACGAACATATCCATTGTTGCTAAATCATCCAGAGAGGATGCCTGACTCTTTTATTCAGTCACGTCTTTGCAACATATCATTCACTTCTCAACTGTGAGATTCACCAAATCCATCTTTATTACTGTAATAGATCAAACTGTGGTACATTACACACATTTTAGTAGTTTTTGTTCCATAATCTCATCCAAACTAGACAGCTCTTAAAAGGCACAGTTCACCCCAAAATCAAATTCAGGTGTTTTTCTTCTGCCCTCTAGTTCAGTTTTTTCCATCTACAAAATATCTGCTGTAAGAAATGCCTGCCTTATCTTAAATATAATAAAGCGAGTAAGTCTCGACAGAATTCACGGACCAGTTACTAAAAACATCCACAAACCTTTTTGTGAGCAGTTTGGTGTAGGAACTATGTTCTATATTGAAGTGCAGAAGAAGGCAGTGAACCTGTGATCGGAGGCTTATGGTAGTGACAGCGAGATGGAATGTAAACATAAATGGCGTTCCCCTTGGCTGAGCTGTACCGATAACATGCTTCTCGTTGGCAGATGTAGAAAGCTGATTAAGGAAAAACTTATCTGTAATTGCAAATAGGCATTATAATAATCCAAATGTATTATAAACTTTATTTTATTCATTGTTTTGGCTTTAGGTTAAGTGACTGCCTTGAAGTAGAGCTGTCTGGGTGTATGAACCACCCTACCCTTCTACTCTGAATCTACAAGTTTCCCTTTGACTGTTGTTGCTCTTGGAATAGGTTACTTCTTTCTGTTACAGGATATGCATAGTTACACTAGTGGAAAATTGTGTTATTATTTCTTCTACAAATGTTTTATAATTTCACTCTCATTGGGGCACTTCATCATTTTCTAGATGTGTTCAACTGACTTTTGATTTGTCCACAGTTTTTGAGGTGGATTAGAGAATAAAAAACATTAAAAGTCAGTATAGATTGTCCCCTGTTACCATATCCGATGTTTGTTTAGTTTTTCGTTCACAGTCTGAATCAAACATTTGGCCTTTTTTCTGTGAACCACTAATACATATCAAAACTGCAGTTTTACAGCAGTTGAGGTATGTGGTAATCCATGTAACACCTTTACAAGTGGAATTTATTAATACATACTTAACATAAAACTGTGTGTGAGTGGTGAAAACTACCTGCAAAGCAAGGAATATGAGGATTCTTGTAGAGGTGTTGAACGTCAAAACCAAATGGAAATGATGCATGCTGGTCGTCAGCTGTTGTAAAGGAGAGAGAGAGGAGTGAGCACATGGGTCAGTTTTATACTCTGTGAGGCTAGATCAACTGACAGCCTTCTTGAGTGATGTAAAATGGCCAGAAACTATTAAATGATTAAAATTTTGTCAAACACTATTGACATTTGTTTTTGGGAAAGCTTGAGGTATGAAATGTAAGATGGGTCCAAAGCATGTGTGACAACAGCTGAGGAAACCACATAGTCAGCTTTATTTTATGGGCCAAACTGCAGTCAAAATAGTTTCTTCACTTGACTCTTGTTTGTCTTTTCTTTGTTATAAGCACAATCTTTTTTCTATGTGCTTTTTTTTGCCCTTTTCCTCACATTTTAAAAGTTTGAATTCAGCCAAGTTGCCTGTGAGATTCATTCTTTACATTTACATTGAGGATTCATGCTGAAACATTCTTGTGGTCTATTGAGGGGTAATTGTCTTGGTATTTAGAAAATTAAAACAAAGAAGGGGGATTATCCAGGAAATGAAAAGTTGAAGAGACATGAGAGACAATTTAGGTCACATGATTGGGCTTTGTACTCTAATTTCATGGTGGGATCGCATCTGATAGTTTGCTCATTAGGGCAAGGCGTGGCTGAAGGGGATATAGAAAAATATAAAATGACACATGGAGAGGAGCATAAGTTCACATTGCTGCTGAATCATCCAACTTGCATGTGAAAATGTTTTACACACAACTATATGCCTCGCAGTCTGTTCTCAGCAATGCATAGTTAATGTTTTTGCTCATGTTTCAGTTTAATCCATGTAATCTGACAGACTTACTGTGGTTGTTCTTCCAGAAGCTCTCCAGAGACCAGACTTTGAGGGTCAGGGCCTGACAGAAGCAGCCCGCTGGAACTCCAAAGAGAACCTGTTGGCTGGACCCAGCGAGAATGACCCCAACCTGTTTGTCGCCCTCTATGATTTTGTGGCCAGTGGTGACAACACGCTAAGCATTACCAAAGGTGAGAGGTTGGGAAATGAATGAAGATAGATTGTCGAAATTAGAAATCAGTCAGTAAATGAAGGGAGAAATAAAAGAGGGATTACATACAAAAGTATGCAACTGGAACTGAACTGGGCAAGCTAAGCACCTTAAACTCCTAGGCCACCATGGTACTACAAGAAGATTTTTTTTTTCTACGAGAAATTAAGCTGATTTTTTTTTTTTCTAAGAGAAAATAAGCTGAGCATTACCCAGTCTTTAGGTAAGAGTGGTTCTTGTTTAACCAGACCAAATTTTGAAAAAGGCTTGCCAACAAATATCTACTTTGGGTTGGAAGTGACATACAATATGAAGATAGCTGCGGTCTCCATAAGGTTGTAACCATTACTGGAAATCCACTTATTTGTATCCTGTCCCCTTCTGCTTTCATTCCCATCTGACTCTCACTTCCTGACAATAGCCTTGCACGTGGGTCATTTTCCACTGTAGCAACTGTAAAACAATACTGCAGACATAGACAAACAAAGGAAGGAAGAAGAGGTCATATGCACAGGAATAAACAAGAAAATGTCCTGTGCAACACTACTTTCCAGTTTGTTCTTATGTTGCATTGATTAGGTTTTACTTTGCTTTGTCTATTTATTGTTTAAATAACTGCACAATAACTTGAATGTAACCATCAAAATTAGGCCATTGTTGTGATTTCACTGTAGTGTTTAAAGTTAATTGCATAGTTTAAGATTAACCATATTGTTATGAATTTTTTTATTCTGTAATGTCTGGAGAATAAGAAATACATTTCTGAAGCTTAGGTCACCAAAAGACTGGTCGACAAGAAAAGCCCCTGGTTTCCTGATCTTGGGAAACATGACATTAGATACAACGAATTCCTGCATGTCTGACTGAACTCACTCAGTTCCACTTTTGTACTGTATCTGTGTCATGATAGCCTGTTCTCAGTAAATATAATATGAAAGTGTTACAACAGCCCCACCTGTGGAAATACTCAAGATCACAGGCATGAGCTGTAATCATGAAAAATAATATTGATGTGTATATTAGCCACAGTTTGTGTGGTTAATTGTTGCATTTTGATTTTACATGTTGATTAGGAGAGAAGCTGCGTGTGCTGGGTTACAACCACAATGGTGAGTGGTGCGAGGCACAGACCAAGAATGGCCAAGGTTGGGTGCCATCCAACTACATCACCCCAGTCAACAGCCTGGAGAAGCACAGCTGGTACCATGGGCCGGTGTCACGCAACGCCGCAGAGTACCTGCTTAGCTCGGGCATCAATGGAAGCTTTTTGGTCCGTGAAAGCGAGAGCAGCCCTGGTCAGAGGTCCATTTCTCTGCGCTATGAGGGGAGAGTCTATCATTACAGGATTAACACCGCGTCTGACGGCAAGGTAGGCATCAGCAGAGACACAGATGCACACACTAAGAAAGTCCTCTTTTTCAGTAACAGCTACTATGTGTATATCGATGAGCAAAAAATTATGGATAACTTATTTAAGTTAAGCACTCACTGATCCCGCTTTCAGCTGACATTACTGATAAATGAACATGTTTCTGTGCCTGTGTGTTTTCTGTTTCTTGACAGCTATTTATCCAACCTACTTCCCAATTCTGAATGAATAGTTTTCATATTTTGAGAAGAAGTTGCTTTCTGTCATGCTTTCATAATGGTTGATGCTATAGTGAATCAGCTGCTGGGACGCTGGATTCATAACAGCTTTTAAATATGTATGCATAAAGTGGTCCGTATTCAGAAGTGTGTGCATGAGAGAGCTCTTGTTTGACTCATTGTCAGTGTTTTGAAGTTATTCAGACTATACATACAACAGAAAGCCTCAGTTGGCCCCTGCCTGTTTTTTGACTGAGTCTTTTCACTTAGTGAGTGTATCTTGATAATTTATTTTTTAGAGTAGGGCTTTTTCTTTGTAGGCCAACCTGGAAAAAATCTTAATACTTGCACATATTGTTCATATTGTTCTGCCCCCTACAGCATCACAGCATTACCAACTGGCATACAAATCTGCTCGTTCTCACTCACTCTCATACTGAACACAGAATTCCGCCTTCCTGTCTGGCCTTACGGGCACTGTAAAAGTTAAATTAAATCATATATTTTTAATGGCATATTTAAAACCACATAGCATACAATTATACAATTTAATACCATTTCCATCGTCAGTCTGGTCGAAGAATGATGAAAAATGAGTGGGTACAAGAAGGCCTATTATTTACATTGGCTAGCAGTGGCAGCAGTGCTACAGGTATAATTACACTGGCACAAAGAAAGGATTAAACAACCTCCTGCTTGCACAATGCCCTGTCGCACTAATTTTACTCAGAATTTTTAAACATCTATTAAAGGTAAACGAGTAAGATTTAAGACCTTCGTTAATGAAATGAAAAACCTTTTAATAGCTGCTTGAGGGACTTTAATTTAAAACATGTTTTACTTGTTTCTGCACTTAGAAAGACATATGTGCATCACATGCACAGAGTCATACTGATATCTGCAAAAACAAGTCACTATATTGTGACCTTTTTGCTCACATGATTTTAGGTTGAGGCTGGGTAAGGATTTCAGGGCATCAAGAGCAAATTTATACAACTCCATTTCCAAAAAGGTTGAGGCACTGCATAAAATATGAATAAAAATACAATGCAACTATTTGCATTGTGTTTTTATTCATATTTTATTTATTTGACATTTTAATAATTGTAAATATTTTTTCAGTAATTACAATTTAATTTATATTTTATTTATAATTTTCTAAACCATTGTTTTATTCGTAAAAGAACATAGAATGTGTATCAAATTTTGAAAATGAAACATTTTACTATTTCATGGAAAATATTAGCTCATCTTGAATTTGATGGCAGCAACACATCTCCAAAAAATTGTGTAGAATCCCCTACAGCACTCCGTAAATATCTGGGAACTGAGTAGACCAGCTGCTGGACCTTTGGGGGACGAAATTTTTCTCATTCATAAATATGATTCCAGTGCTTAACAGTCCTGGGTCTTTCTTGTCATATTGTTTTTCATGATTTCCTAAATGTTATTAGTTTGTGAAAGGTTTGGACTGCAGGCAGACCTGCCCAGCTCCCTGATTCTTCCACTACAAAGCCATGCTGTTTTAATAGCTTCAGTATTAGCATTGCTCTGCTGGAATATGCATATGTTGCTGTTAAACCTGTATATACCTTTTTAACATTGATGATGCCTTTCCAGATGTGCAAGTTACTAGTGCCATTGGCACTAATGCACTCCCATGCCACCAGAGATGCAGGCTTTTGAAATGAGTGCTGATAACAAGCCTGATGGTCCCTCTCTTTAATCCAGAGGATGTGGTATCTGTAATTGCTAAAAAAGAATTTCAATTTGTCTGACAATAGAACAGTTTTCCACTTTGCGTCAGTCCTCAGTTTCTGGATTATGTTCACATATGGCTTTTTCTTTAACCTGCATTTGTGTACTGCACGGCAAACTGTGTTCAGAGACAGTGATTTCTGGAAGTCTTCCTGAGCCCATGCAGTGATTTACATGAGAGAATAATTCTTGTTTTCAATGCAGTGCTGCCTAAGGGCCTGAACGTCACCAGTATTCAATATTGGTTTTTGGCCACGTCCCTTGTGTACAGAAATGTCTCTAGATTCTCAGAATCTTTGGATGATATTGTGTACTGTACATCAGGGGTCCCCAGAACCTCAGTCCCCAGACCAGTACTGGTCTGTGGATCATTTGGTACCGTACCGCAAAGAAAAAATTTCATGGTTAAAATGATAGTTATTTTTCTTCCATTAGTCTTCCTGATCTTAATTTTTAAAAAAGTCTGTTTCTGCCCTCATCTCACTACTGCACTTGACTCTGGCATGCCATTTCACACATCAGCGACACAAGCTAACCCTTGAAAAAAAAAAATGAGCCAGAAACAAAATTACCTGGAGAGGTTTTTTTGGGATGGGACAGCAGAAGGGTCACAGACTGCCAGCAAAAAGAAAGCTGGGTTTAAAGAAAAGATTCTACCCAAGTTATGGGTTCATTACATCAGGTGATACACAAGCTCTACACCGCTATGCATAATTTGCGGTGATGACTGGCTAATGAAGCCATAAAACCTTGAAAACTGCTTTGCCACATTGAGACAAAACACCCAGCATTAAAAGACAAAGTCCTTGTAATTTTTTGAAAGAAAAAACGTGAACATGAAGGACAAAAACAGTTATTGAGGGCCACCACTTCAATAAATGTGTCTGCGCTGAAAGCATCATCACTGTCTCCCATCACCCCTAGATGGGACCGTCTAGTTGCAGGGAAACAAGGCCAGGGCTCCCACTGACTCTGCATTATGGTGAGTTGATATTATAGTGTAGAATTAGTGTAATTGCCTAATATAAAGTGTTACTGTTGCATTCAGATTACAGACTATGGT
>VUQH01084623.1:0-23213 GCA_015106775.1 Etroplus canarensis
TATCTAGATGGTGGATGACCTTGGCCACCATCTTTGGCGTGATGGTGATTGAAGATAGAGTGCTGCTAGCAGGAGGTGGACCATCGGGCAGGTCCTGACCGTGGTCATTGAGTGTGGAGTTGGCGGCAAACTGGTGGCAGTTGTAAGTACTTCAGGACCATTAAACAGAGCTGGAATTGTCTAACTATTTCTGTTGAGAATGCTATTAGCAATTTTCCAGAAATCTCTGGAGCCAAGACGTTGAGTTGACATTGGCTCACAAATGGACTTAGCGTACAGAAGCTTAGCATTTGCCAGTACTTTCTTGCAGTTGTTGCGAGCAAGTCGAAATTGATGACGAGCCGCAGACAAACCATCTCTAAAAAAATGATGGAAGAAAAAGTTTCGATGGGCAATTGCAGCAGCACATGCTGGAGTGAACCATGGCTGAGAGTGTGGTTTGAATTGGTAGGTCTGTGAAGGGATATAAACTTCCATACCAATCTGAATCCATTCAGTAACTGCACAAGCTGCCTTTGATGGAAAGAGACAAAACACCGAGTCCAGGGGATATCACCAATAAAAGAGCGCAGTCCATCCCAATCAGCCTTACTGTACTGAAGAACAGTTCGGTGATGTGGATGAGAACTAGTTGGTGGTGAGGTGCAAGTAACCTGAATTTCAATGTTGACATGATCTGAATTTCCCAATGGAGGCAGAATCTTAAATGTACAATTGTTGGGGTTTGAAGAGAGAAACGGGTCTAAAAGGTACCTGTTATCGGTAGCATGATCCGGAATGTGAGTGGTTGCAGAAATAACTTGAGTAAGGTTGTGAGACACAGCAAAGTTAAAAGCGCTGATTCCGAAAGTATCTGTACAATGAGAATGAAGCAGCCACTCTTTGTGATGGACACTGAAGTAGCCAAAGACCATTACTTCTGCAGTAGGATGTCGAGAGAGTGCTGAGTCAATGCTGTCTGATATTGCATCAAAAATGATACAGCTTTGTGATGATGGTGACCGATATAAAAAATAGAGAAATATGGTAGACTCATAATGCAACTCATTGCGACTCATAATGCTTTGAATGCCACAAGAGGACAGTTTAGCCATTTCAGTGTTTTACAGTCAGGGAATTAGGAATTAGGAAATTAACAAATTAGAGGAAACATCAAAATAAAGCGTCTTATTAAGTTGTTGGGCCACCACAAAATTGCTTCAGTGCACCTTGGCATTGATTCTACACGTCCCCTTATTTTTGTGAGAGATGGCGGTAGAGGTTTGTTCTTAGCCTTTTTAAACAGCAGCTGAAAAAATATTCTAAGCATAGGGTTGCTTCAGTCAGCATTCTGGTCCACACACGTGGCCAGCTGCTACATTCTTCTTAGGCTGACGTGTAAATTCACCCGTCTTCATATCCATTGAGTTGTTCCCATACAGCTACTAAACTGTTCTTCCCAAGTATAATTATAATGAACAATGTCATATTTTTGTTGTCTTGTTTTTAAAAAGGAATTTCAAATATGAACCACACCAGATCCAATCTTTGAGTGTAACATGGCATAAGGAGCCTGTCAGATGTGGTAAGAATGGAGGGTCAACCAGTGCTCTTTAACATTCTTTAACATTATCCCTCTGGTCACAAGTCTCTCTCTCTCTCTCTCTCCAGGCTTAAAGAGTTCAGTATCCTCAAAACCAATTAGGTCATATGCACAAGCTGTTGTATGACCATGTCTAAAGGCAAAAGCGTAACTAGTCACAATGCACAGCAGGACCATCAAAGCCTTTTTGTGGCTATATCAATCTGCTTCTTGAATTTTACTCCAAAAATCCTGATTATAAGTATGTTTGCGTTCTTGATGTAGTAGATATAGGGGTAAAGGCACGTGTTTGCAGTTCCTTCTTAAAGGCTTTGGGGGTTTAACTCGCAAGAATGAAGAAAGAGAGCAACATCAAAATAAAGCTCTGCTTTTACAAGTCCATGCGTGTGGCCAGTTGCTACATAAAGTATTAATTGTCAAATTGTTTCTTTCACACATTGAAAAAAATCAAAAGCAACAGCTTTGAGACACATCTAACAGAGCACAAGACATAGTTTGTGGTGTTAAATATCTTTTTATTCACTGCATTGTGATCTTATCTGGTGTTAAGTAGTATTTAGGTTTCCGTGCTGCCTCATCTATTTGTGTGCAATTGTATCACAGTATCTTTTCTAGAAGCTCTTTGCATTGACACTGCTGAGAAATAGTTATTTGTGTCACCAAAAGAAACATTTTAGCTGCTTTAACATTTTTCAGCTTAATAATAAAAAGCCATTTCAGAGTTAAATGTGTTGACACCTTTATTTACTTGTCTCTGTAATTTCCCCACAGTTTTTTGTTCAGATAACTGTCTACCTAAACAAGTATGTCAAATCACCAAAATAGATTGCTTATTTCGAGGTTACGTGATGGCCAGTGGCACAGCACCAAAAAATTCTTGTTTCCAAAATTGAAACCTCTGAGACCAGTGGCTAAGAAATTTGCATGACATTGGCATAAGATTCCAGTTACTTACATTTCCTAGAACATAAGGTCTGTTTCTCAATGTGGGCTGGTTCCTAAAAGGAACAAAGGCACAGTTAACTTTGTTTCAGTGTGTCATCAATGAAAAAGGGGTAAACTGGGAAATGGCTGGCACCGAAAGTTAATGAGCAGCAGGCTTTTCTGATTACATCAATAAAGTTTGTATCATTAATTATGAGAAATTACTAGATCACTGCACTACCAAAAATGATGAACTTTATAGGAAAAAGCATTTGTCCACACCTCTTAATTGTAGAGTTTAGGCCTTTCATTCAGTCCCATTGCCACAAGTGTATGAAGTCAAGCATCTAGCCTTTATGAACTTCTGTGAAAGGTCATTCTAAAGAATATCATGAGTTTGTGTGTGATAGGATGTCGCAGTTTGTGAAATTTCTTCCTTCCTAGATATTCCGCAATCAACTGTAGGTGGCAATGTTGCATAGTGGAAGCATTTAGAAACCACAGCAACTAAGCCATGAAGTGATACACCACGTAAAGTTACAGACCGGAGTAGCTGAGTGCTGAGACACATAGTGCATAATAGTGCCCAGTGCTCTGCTGATTCAAGAACTACAGAATTACAGATCTCTTCTGGCATTAACATAAGCGCAAAAACTATGGGCCAGGAGCTTAATTAAAGGATTTTCTTTGGCTGAGCAGCTGCATGTTAGCCTTACATCACCAGGCAAGGAGTGGTGTAAACCACACCACTGCTGGACACTGGAACAGTGGAAATGTGTTCTGTGGAGGGAAAAATCACACTTCTCTATCTGGTAGTATGATGGATGAGTCTGGCTTTGGTAAATGACAGGAAAACATTTCCTGCCTGACTGCACTGTGCCATCTCTAAAGTCTGGTGTTGGCCTGGGCCTCTTAGTTCCAGAGAACGGAATCTTAATGCTTTAGATTACCCACTTTGTGGGATCAATTTGGGGAAGGCCCTTTTCTGTTCCTGCAGGACTGTGCCCCAGTGCATTAAGTAAGGTTCATAAAGGCATGTTTGGTTGCATCTGTGGAAGAACTTGACTGACATTCACGTAGCCCTGACCTCAGCACGACTGAACACCTTCGGGATGAACTAGAACGGAAATTACCAGCCAGGCCCTCTCGTCCAACATCAGTGTCATTAAAAGCCTTCCCAGAAGAGTGGAAACAGTTATACTTTAGCTGCAAAGGGGGGGGGACCAACTTCATATTATTGCCTGTGGGATGTCATTAAAGCTCCTGTAGGTGTACAGTGTTGGTGGCCCAATTCTTTAGACCATATAATGTATACCCTTATCTCATAAGCTGTTTTCACACATGAATTTAGATACTTTTGGGAGAATCAGATCAGGATATTTTCCACAGACATCCTTTCATGACTACTGGAAATACTCCACGTGGTTTAGATGAGGGGACCTGCCAGGATAGAGTGCATAGGAGGTAGCACACATGACGCCCACTTCCGGCTGGGAAATGCACTGATCTATTTTCGGCACTGCTCCGGCATGAGCGCAATCCAACATCACACAGACTTTGTACTAGGTCAGCTGAAGCTAAACTAATAATTAATATATGGGTGAAAAGACAGCTGAACAAAAGTCAACTGAACTAAGAAAAAGCATGAATTTTGAAGTAACTAACAGAAACAATATTTTTTACACCCAAAACTAATTAGACTAAAGCTAAAGTCAGGAAATATCTTTAGTTTTACTCTGGGTTATTTTATTCAAATTTGTTATCACAGTCTTTCTCATGAGGCTTTTGTATATGTATTTATTGAGACTTGGGATGTCATGATTGTGAACAGACTGTCTTCAAAAAGGACTGTTTATTTTAAAACCTATTCTGAACTTTTGAAAAATGTTCCTATCAAATACCCCCAATATTAAGTTAACAAAAACTAACACTGAACCTTATAAATTCTAAGTAACTACTTCCTAACTACTAGTAAACTAAACCAAAACAAGCAATCTCTGGGAATGAGCTAAAGCTGAATTGAACTAAAGACAAAAACTGAAAACGAAACGGAAATGGGAACTAATTACAGAATGTAAAACTCGAGTAACCCTGGTGCTAGGGAGTCCATAGGTTGAGAGGCCAGCAGTGTTTATACAATTTAAAATTAATGTGCATCTCAATCTCATATGCTTATAATTATGTTCTTTGTTGGTGGATTTGTACTTGGGTGAGGACACACTCCCCTTTCACCATGGAGGGTTGTGGCAGGAAGGGCAGCCGACATAAAACCTCTGCAAAATTACCAATGTGGATTAATCCACTGTGGCAACCATATGGGGAAAATGCAATGGAGCAGCTGAAGGCAGAATTCTACAAAGTGGGTGCTCCATTTAGGACCCTGGGAGTGTCCTTTTAAATTCCCAGGGTCCAAAATCTTGTCCTGTAAGCAAAGGCATGTGTTCTCTCAAAATTGAAAACTTTTGATCCATTTTTTTTTTTTTTTTTTTTTTTTTTTTTTTTTTTTTTTAAAAAGTTTTTTTTTTTTTTTTTTTTTAAATGTTTTCATTGGAGTTTCAAATTGGCATCTCAGCACATAACTGTCAGTTGCAACAGAGACATGTCTTGCAAACACAAGTTACTTAAACTAGTTACTGTGAGAAGAGTCTTCCCTGAGCCATCATCATCTCCGAATGAGAGAATGCAGAAGGAGGGTGTT
Organism: Etroplus canarensis; assembly: GCA_015106775.1. Taxonomy (NCBI): domain Eukaryota; kingdom Metazoa; phylum Chordata; class Actinopteri; order Cichliformes; family Cichlidae; genus Etroplus; species Etroplus canarensis. The sequence goes on from VUQH01084623.1 coordinate 5,205, forward strand.
TCTGCCTGTTGATTTGTTCTTAAATTGCAATGTAATTTAACTTTGCAGAGATGCTAGTTTATCTCCTTTCCTCAGCTTTTTTGTGGGAAAACATGGTGCAGAATGAAGGAGAGACATCCAAGTCATTTCGCACATGTAGAAATCAGACTGACTGAGTTACTAGTACCATAGTCCTAATGGGAAAAAATACCAAAAAAGAACCAAGCAGATGTTTTGCTGTTTAAATGATATCTGTCCACTTATGGTCACTAAGTATGATCAACAAAAGCATTTTTTGTTGTTTTCACTGGCTCACTGGTATGTGAGACTCTCAGCAGCTATAGTATTTTTTGTGTTTGGACTACACAGTGTGTACTATGGAAGGTGGACAGCATTATGCTTTTTACAAATACATATCTTTGAACTATGAGTCATGCAAATTTACTCTAATAGAGAGTAAAAATATAGAGTTGGAAATTAGCTTAAAAGGTGCCCTTTAAGTTATCCATTTTTCTCTCCACCCCACCTTCCCCACCTTCCCCAACACAAGTGTAACTTGCAGAGCTGAAAGGAGTAGAAACCCAGTTGCAGCCGACACAAGCTAGTGACATTCAAGTTGAAGCCATGTGTGAGGTTGTATCAGTAGCTCTGCTCAGTGAACACATTTGTCTTGCATCTCTGTTTCCTCATTCATCACTCTCTCCGGTCATCTGACTTTATCTCTCTCCCACTCAGCCTGTTCAGCTCCACACAAACGAGGAATAAATAGATGAAAATTTCTTTAACTCTAATGTCAGTCCCACTCAGCTATAGCTTTAAAGCATGCACACTTTATGACTTTGAAAGTACATTAGTAGATGAAGCTCATCAGCTCATCGCTAACTCACATCCTAAGAGTTTTTGTTTTTTTTAGCAGGGTAGTGTGTTCTGCCTTGCTGAAGGATTTGGAACATGGTCTTCTTGCTGACTGATTTCAGCAGAACTGGTCTTGGATCCGGTGTTTTACCTATAGGTTGACTAATTTGTGTAGGAAAAATGAAAAGCATAGACAAAAACAGAGAGCAGATGAGAGGAAAGAAACTGGCAAAGCTTTTTTCTGTCTTTTTTGTTTCTTGGGGGTGAGGGGGCCATTAGAGACAGGCTATTTTACCAAAGCACTGGTAGGGGAAACATTTCAAAGACAGTGCTAAGAATGCATGATCATCATTATCTTGGTTTAGCGAGATACTGTTATGCATTGCATATTGAGTTTCAACTGAGACTGATTAATTAATTAAGACTGCGATTAAATTGTTGCCTACCAGGTGTTACCAGCTTTTCTTTTCACATTAGTGTTAGCAGACAAACTTGGGTATATAATTGCCTCTATGAAATCAGCCCTTGTCTTTCTTAGTGATGAATAACGTGAACAGTTTTATTATCATGATAATTATCACAGTGTTTTTTGTTGTATGTTTTATTTTATGCTATAACACATGACAGAGGAGGTAGTAAGTGACTTTGACAGAGAATGAAGCACTTCTCTTAAAAAGCAAGGCTTGTGAGGTACCCGCTTACAATAGTCAGAGAAGAGATAAACCATAAACTGGCACCAGGGTGTTGTGAGATGTGCTGGGGCAAATCAGATCTGTGGCAGCTCCAAAACACAATTTACAGGACTTGGATCTGCTGCTGTGTCTTGGTTGCCAGATACCACAGGGCACCTTCAGAGACCTCTGTAGAGCTCAGAGATGTTTTACTGGCACGCAAAGGACGATTAGACAGGGGGTGGACTTAATGTTGTGGTTTATCAGTGTATATGACATTATCAGATATGACTTTAAAAGGCCCCAGGGCCGCATGTCCTGCTCAGTATCTCAGGACATCTCTGTCTATAGTGTCACTTTAATTCTTAAGCTGATAGATGCCACTGTGTGACATGTTAAATTATAATGATGTGTCAAATTGTATTAATTGCTCTGATTGGGTCTCTAGAAAGTTTATTTTCAGGTAAATGATTGGATGGAAGTCCACCTGTTAACAAATACAGCTATACTAATGTGTAGAAGTTGTGAAAATCAATTTAGTTGTGGGTTTTTTTTCCTTAAATACATAAATTTATGTTATAAAAAATGCAGTAAACAGAAAACATGGCAGAGCTCTGGGTGGCCATAGTGTCTGCTGCTTGTTTTTGTGATTGAATATGGTTCGTTCTCACTCTACCTGCATGTTTGTTTGTTGTCATGCTACAGAATGAGTCAGTAATCTACTAATCACTACTTGAATAACAGATGATGAAAAGAGTCTGGGGTGGTCCTTATTATTGCTCAAAAGTCAGAAGGAGTCTTTGTGGAACTTGAGACAGCATAGGGTGCCAGGAGAGGAACTGTGGTATTATATGAATAAGTCAGAAGTATGTGAGGGTGGTACAGGATATGTAAGGGGCTACTGAGAGAGGCGTGTTATTCCACCCCCACCTTGAATAGATGGGTTCAAGGTGGGGGGTGGAATTATATCAGGGATCAATTTTGAGCCTCTTCTTGTTTGCAGTGGTGATGAACAGGTTGACTGATGAGGTCAGGCAGGAGTCTCTGTTGACTATGATGTTTGCAGATGACATTATGATCTGTAGTTAGAGTAAGGAGCAGGTGGAAGAGAGCCTGGAGAGGTGGAGGTATGCACTGGAGAGGAGAGGAATGAAAGTCAGTAGAGCAAGACAGAGCACATGTGTGTGAATGAGAAGGAGGCAGATGGAATGGTGAAGATTCAAGGAGTGGAGGTAGTGAAGGTGGATGAGTTTAATTACCTGGGCTCAGCCACACAAAGCAACAGACATGCATAAGAGAGGTAAAAAAAAAGAGTGCAGGCAGAGTGGAGTGGGTAGAGAGAGTATCAGGGATAATTTGTGACAGGAGGATAGCAGCAAGAATTAAAGGGGAAGGTGGCACTGACGAAAACACAGGAGGTGGAGCTGGAGGTGGCAGAGTTAAAGATGCTGAGATTTTCATTGGGAGTAACCAGGATGGACATGATTGGAAATGAGTACATCAGAGGGACAGCTCAGTTGAGCAGTTTAGAGACAAAGTCAGAGAGGCAAGGTTGAGATAGGTTGGGCATGGGAAGAGGAGAAGAAGGGATAGAAGATATGTTGGACAAAGGATGTTGGAGTTGCCAGGCAGGATGAAAAGACGAAGACCACAGAGAACATTCATGGATGTAGTGAAGGAGGCCATGCAGAGGGTAGGTTGAGGAAGATAATGCAGCCAATAGAGTGAGATGGATGTAGAGGTGGTGACTCCTAAAGAGAGCAGTTGAAAGAAGAGGAAGTAATCCTTGATATTTCTCTGACTTAAAATTGACCTAAATTGAAAGAAAACATATTTCCAGTGATTACTTTACTCATCCATTGTGTAATCTGTGTGCAGACAGACCCAAAACAGACTCCAAGCCATGTTTAATCACACAAACACACCAAAATGAAAACATTTACCCTTTCACAAGGGCATTGTACAGTACATATTTAGAATGTGTTATGGTCACTGCATGTCCTGTTCACTGGGTCCTTTCTGGCTTTGTCAGTGTAGCTACAGTGGTGTTACTGTCCTTTACTGTATATATCTCCTTCATTATTGAGGAGGCAGAGAGATGGATGACTTTAGTGTTGCGGTTCATCTCTGCTGAGGCTCAGCAGGAACCTGACTCCCGTGTACCCTTAGGCCCTGATGGAGGGCTGTTGCAGAAGTGCACAAAGCGGTATTCAAGGCCACTCCAGTAAAATATTGAGGGGAACAATGTGCTGACAATGGGACACCCTTACAAAGAGAACATTGACAAGAGCACAGCTGCTTTTGTTATTTTTCTTTGATTTTTTAGGTTTAAATGCACTGTGCCGTTTTCATGGTTTAAAGCATGCTCACGCAACACGTGTGTAATAAGCCTTAATATGCATTGATGAAAATTTTTAGTTTGCATCTTATTTTCTCAACATATTCATCAACTATAAACATCATTAAATATACCCCAGCAAACATGCTACACTGACAGTTTCAGTCAAGAAACTGCTCTTGGTGTTGGTTATCTCTGTGATGCCACACAGCAGTGTCCCGAGGGGCAATTTCACTCATGCAATTAAGAGGCAGTTAATTGTTGATCGGCTCCAGTGGTTTGCCACAGTAGACTTGCACTGTGGTGCAGCGTTAAGACACATGGACTCATTAGATCACTCTCTCTTCTCTCTTATGACAAATCGTGTTTGTTTGTAAAACAGGAGCCTCCTATACATGATGTCATCTTGCTCTCCGATTCAAACTATAACACGATTCCCAGACTTCACTGACCCAAACAGATCATTTTAATGAGGCTCTTCGGAAAAATGAGTTGAACACAAACAGCACAATACACAGCAGAATTTTCAGTATTTCTGGGTCTCAACAAAACATTTGATAACTTAAGAAATGGAGGGTTTTTGCTGTCACATGTCATTTTTAAGCATCTTGCCTTAGAAATCAAAGAATAGAAATGAATGGAGAGCCACTTAGCGAAGTAAAAGTGGAACTAATAATGTTGGAAATGGATAAATCATTTGAGGAGCTTATTTTGTTTGTTTTGTTTTGTTTGCCTCACAAATGTAACCTACTTAGAGGGGATATGTTAATGTTGAGAATTTAAATGGCTTAGTCTCTGTTTTTTGGCTTGGTGTTCAGACCACATCGAGGGAAGTGTTTTGTTAGTTACTGCAGCAATTCAGCAATCTTATCATAGCTTCACAAAACACCCACTCATATACATGCACAGTCCCACTTACACCTGCGGTTACAAGCAGTCATATAACAAATACACATCTGCACACATGCACACCTTTGTCTCTCTCTACTCCCCCCCCCTTCATTTCAACTCTTCTATACAGCTAGTCTTATAAAAATATATTAGATAGCCTCCCACATGCTCACTTTGACTCCTGCACATATTACATCATCTCTGCCACATTTCTTTTATCTTTTTTGCACTGCCAGATTATCTCGTGAAGGAGGTTGACCAAAAGTAGCACATTTTGTTTTAATATTTTTTGTATATCAGAAATATCTGACAGTTTGATTTTCTGGTGAAATAATTGTAACACACAAGTTATTTCAGTGCTCATCTGTTTTAATACTGAGGAACCACAGGCGTCTTAGAGAATTTTAAAAGCTTGCCCAAACTGGAGACCTAACCATAGCTGTGATTGTCAGCAGAGGGGTCTGTGTGGAATGTGATAGGCTCAGAGACGCCAGCTTTAGGAGCAAGTTGTTGTGAGTAGTCAAGCTTCCGCATTGCTGCAGGGGATTTTAGTCAGATGGTGGCTGAGGGATCCTGGTGAGCTGTGAGAAATTTCAGTGCATGTCATGATGGGCCTGCTTAATACTCACTTCCTGTCTCTGATTTTTCCTGACATTTTGGTGAACACACAAACCTTCTCATTGTCAGCTCATATGCTGCTGTCCTTTGTTAGCCATCCACTCAGCATGTGTCAGTGCTGCAGTATGTGCAGGCTGGCTGCAGATGCATACAAAGCCCTGTTCTTCCCAGCTGTCATGACTCTAAGCCTCCACTGCAGTACCAACCTAAAGATCAGAAAACTTTACTGAAGCATGATAGGGTTTTTATTTATTTATTTATTTATTAATTAATTAATCAAAAAGTAATTCCTGAAAGGCTGTGCTGGTCACAGCTACCACCTGAGGACAAAATATCATGAATCACTGCCACCTCAGTGCTGCATTAATTTTAATGTATTTTCCTCTGTTTTCACAGAAACCTCGGGAAGTCGGGCTTGCGGGTATCCTGCCTTGGATTAGGTAAGATCATGAGACAAACAGTTTTCTGCAAGCCGAAGACTCTGTGTGACAGATTTGGGAGGGGAATATAAAACATGTTCTCTGCAAACAGAGAAAGTGCTGTTAAACAGAATGTGAACACATAAGTTTCAGTGCATCTGCAGGAAATACAAGGCAATTTTTTGTTTGCTTTTGCTAGCTAGATCTTTGTGTTTTATGCAGAACATATACTGTGGTGTTACTGTTAATGTACTAATACTCTGACCCCACCTCTGTGTCATTCTCTGAAGGAACATGGGTGACGTTCGGTGGACAGATAACAGATGAGGTGAGAGCAGATGCATTTTGTCATCTTTCATCAGTCAGATCTTTGGAATAGAAACCCTCCATATGATCTGATGCATCCTAGGTTGCTCAAGAAACTAATTTTTTACTTTTCAGAGAGTTAACAGCCAGTCTGTGGTCTCATGAAGGCAGTTTAATAATTAAAATTTACTAGCGCCTTATATCAGTGGTCTCACCCCATGCTTTCCCCTCTCTGTTCCTTCCCCCCTGCTCTCTCAACAGATGGCAGAGCAGCTGATGACTTTGGCCTATGAAAATGGCATCAATCTGTTTGACACAGCAGAGGTCTACGCTGCTGGCAAGTGAGTATATCCTGAGTGGCAAGTCACTTTGGAGTGAATAGTAGTGGCAAACATTACAATGTTTCTGATGCGTGATCGATTATGAGGGTAGTAGAAGTTATATGCTAGCAGACTGTTGCCAGGAGTTTGATCCACAGTGGTGCACAGTCAGCTATTCAAGGCATTTAAAAGGATGTAAATGCAACCAGACTTGTGCTCTAAGGTTATGACAGAGAGCAGTCTGTCTGTTATCAGCAGTAACCAAAAAATACAAAATAGGATTTCATGAAACGTGATGGAGAGATGACCCATGATAAAAGGGAGAACCCAAATTTTTGTAAGGATGTGGATCATTGTCCTTAAAACTGTGAATTAGAATATAGGCCTTAGGATTCACTCTCTGAGTGCCCTCCTATTTCTTATATAGAATAAGTACTATTTTAATTACTTTTGTAAATTCTCTTTGTCGCTGTGGTAACTATGAGATGTATGTACCCACAGCTGAAAATATATTACAATTTCATTTAACAGTAAAGTGCTCCATGTGCAGAGTCTTTGAGAACTTCTGCCACAGGCTCAATCCCAGAGAATTTGTTTTGAACACTCAAAGCAGTGGAAACTTACTATTGAACACTTATACACAGTTTGGCTTTGTAAAACCAGCAATACTCAGTGCTGTCCTATTCATCTCATTTTATATACATTTTCCAGTTGTGTGAACAAATTATATGCTGAAACACTGGACCTTTCAAAAAGGGTGTGCATGTTGTGGTTTTGTTTAGAGCAATGTGTGATAAAGTGCAATAGATACAGGCTAACCACTATCAAATTAATACATGAAACCCACAGAAATGTTGCACTTCCATCACATTTTCCACATCGTTTTAGTTATGTTGAAGTTGAACTGATGCTAATAATTATGTCATCTCATTTTACACTCTTATCAAGAAGTGGTTCAGTGGCACTCAGCCAAAGAATAAGCTCTGTGGTGTGTTTATCTCGATGAATCAAATCTCATTTTCTTGTCTATTATTAAAAGACAAGAAGAAACTCATGTCTGTATCCTTTTCATAATGATCACAGAACCATTTGTGAGGGTTCAGATATTCACGGCATAAATTTACAGGAGAGGCAGAATTGATATTTTAACCTCAGAAAGCAGCTGTCTTACCTTATTGCTTGATGTTTAAATTCCAGCATGGATTAGTGTGGCTTTGTAGTAACTTGGGTGCTGTGAAATAATCTAAGGGATTATCCTTTGCAAATAGTGTCTCTGATTAACAGCAGCAAGTCTCCTTTTTAAATTCCTGTGAGAATAATCTATTTTTCCCTTTATGTTTGGGAAGATGCATCAGAGTCGCTGTGACTCACAAAGGGAAATCAAAAGATAACAAAAGAGGCGAAGCAAGCTGTAGGTCTCAGCGGTTGTCCTCATTTCTCATCTAATGCCTCGGCAGCTGTGGTCTGATCCACATCATCACAACATGGTTCATTGTTTTGGGGAGTTTTCAGCTGTTTTGTTGATTTAGGTTAATGCCAGAAAAAGATGCACAAGTTTGATCTTTGACACAGAAGCAAAATAAACTCTGTCTTTGGTCATTGTGCTACCATAAACCAAAACTACACTTGAGCAGAAAGGACAAGCCTGGCACGTGCAAGTGTTTCTGATGGCATGTCACACAGCTCAAAATGTGTTGCACAGGTGTTAATCCTGACAGCTTCCACTGCAAAGCAGCACCAAGGAGCTTATATTACACACAAACACACAAGCAGGAGTCGAGCAAATCACACAGTTTGCACATCATAATGGAAAAAGCTTTCATGTTCAGTCCTTAGTTCTGGCTTACAATTCCTTTATCAGTCGGACTTGGAGGACACGAAGTAGTGTTGGTGGCTGTACAGTCAGCTGTTGTGATGTTGATTCTGTGTTGTGAGCATGGACAGATAAATAAACAAGATTTGTAAGCTGTTTTCTGTGGATTAGTCCAAAAAGAATGATCACAAAACAAAACACTGAACACATAAGAATATTTAAATATTGACTGTGATGCTTGACTAGCGTATCCATCTCAATATGCCAGGCTACTGTTTCTGAGAAATATAAATAAATATGTCTAATTAAACAAACAAATATGTTGTGCTTATCCCATGTAGCTGCTGTTATCAGCAAACACATATGGTGCTGGAGCATTTCAAAGTATGCAAGTAATTGGCAGAACAGAATTTCATTCTTTGTTTTCTTTCAGGCTCAAAGACATTTTTGCTGTAGATGCATGCTAAATGTATGATATGGGAAGCCAGTGACAAATTGGTGGCACAAATGATGAGAAAGCTGAGAGTAATAAAATATAATGAATCGATGAATAGTGCGGCATGACACCGTTGCTTCGGCCTTAATCAGAAAGGAACTCGACACTGAAATAAAGCAAAGTTCTAATTAATGGGTGGATGAAGAAAGTCGACCTGCTTGAAGTGCACTGAACCTTATGTTTGGTCACTCAAATTACTCACATCTCAAAGAGGCAACAGTCAGAGTCCAGCGTGGGTGTTTGCCAGAGACACACACACATATCTCACATGCTCTCAGGGGAGCATTCATTGCTTGTTGTTTAAAAAAGATATGTCCAGCTGGCAGGGCCTGAAACCACTTGTAGTAATAGTGCCGCATCTACTGTACTCAGCCTGCTGTTGTTTGGATCATCAGAAAGTACAGAGCACAAGCACAGTGGGGAATTAATGCTTAATTGAATTTATCTTTTAATAAATAGCAAAAAGGGGGATGGAATAAAAAAATGTTATACAGGGTTTAATACTAAGTTATGTGAAGACAAAGCAAACAAACATAAGCGAAACAAATAGATTTTTTTTTTTATTACAATGGCCCCTAGAAAATAAAGTAAAATCATTCATATATCTTTTGTCCTGTACTTTCTGGTTGACTTACCATCCATTCATTTATGTGGAAGCATCTCCAATATTGGTGCTTACACGCAAAGTGTTATACATAAACAGGACTCACCATAGCTATCTTATATTAGTTTACAGCATTACACAGCAAAAGAAATATGTAGAAGTCGTGTGAGGAAAAAGAAAGAAAAGAGTAAGTATTGTACTTTTTAAGACAAAGGATACAGAAAGCAAAAAGCATTAAATGATAGATGATAACTGGCTTTTGGGGGAGTTATGTTATCATAATATACCTTGGTTATCAGCATTAGCCTGACTTATACTGGATTTCTGATGCAACATCGTCAGTATATGTCTGATTAAGGTACAATATATGAACAAAAGTAGTGCTTAAACTTATGTCTGCTACCCTTAATATAAACTACTTTTGACCACGAAGACCACAGCCTGCTCTGCACCACTCCAACATAGTGCATTACTGTATTGTAAACTTTACCACAGTACTACAAACTAACCAGTTAAGCCAGCACTAAAGTGTACTAAACTCCCTAGCATTTTAACACAGCCGTTGAATAATACAAAATTTGTTTTTTAGAGCCATAACTTCCCCAATACATCATGCATAGAGCCATTATGTGATTAAAAAAATTCTAGCATGATTTAGGACATTACAAATAAGCTTTACATTTTCAGTTTATTAAATGTCACGGGCTAAGTAGTCCTTACCTTTCAAAATAATTACTCATCTACCTCTCCTTTCCTCTCTTCCTTACATCTTCCTCCATCTCTGAGAGTGTAGCACATTAATAAATTTTTTCTTCCTGTGAAATACAGCAACTGTCCCTTTAGCCAGCAGACACAATGTGGTCCAGGTTGCACAGAAATAGCTTGTGTTGGTGATACTTTCTACATTGTTTGAAAAGTTGGACTTGAAATCACCTCCCACTTAAAAGATGTTACTCTGGCTAGATATCGAAGTACCATGAACACAACTTTACTGACATCTGCACAACGACCATGTGACAGGCATAAGAAGTATAAAAGGATACATTGATGGTATAAACGGGGCAGTGGGATGACCTTGTTTTGTTGTTATCAAGCAAATATCTCCATGCCCTCAGCTGGAATCAATATCAAAATGCAGAAAATGAAAAAAAATAACTTACTTGACAGTATTATACACTAATTTGCCTGCCGGATTTAATTGCTCATTAAGTGAAGATACCTAACACCCACTTTAACCCTGCTTGGCAGGTAGATTGTTTCAGTCATTTTTAAGATGTGTCTGTAAATTAAGGCTGACTGAACATTTTCTGTCAAGTAATCCCATATTGAGATACTGAGATCAAGATTCAGAGGGGGCTTCACCTTTTATGGTCTCTTTGTTCTGTTTGTGGATATTCCTTTGTGACCCTTGTGACATGTTTAGGGCCATTGTCAACAAATTTGGGAATGGTCTGTCTATCACATGATGGACACAAATCTAAAACACCTGTAATTTTTGCACATTACTGAGTCTTTGTCTAATACCACACCAGACTATCTCACCAGCAGGAGCTTTATAATATGCTGTGTTATGGGTAAATTGTGGTTCATGCAGTTATGCAAAAATTTGATACTTGACATAATATTTGAAAACTGCATCATTAGAGCAGCTAGAGTCACTCCTCAGTACAGCTAAACAAATCTTGCCACTCTGCTTTTTCTACCACTAAGTGTCCAACAGGATTTTATGTGAAACTGTGTTACCAGGAGGTGTCTCATTATTTGTCAAAGTGAGGGAGCTGGAGAGACATCCTGCTGACAGGTTCCTGCCCAGCCCTAATGAGCCCCATGCTGAACGTAATGTCAGTCATTAGCAGCCACAGGGGTGCTAATGAGTGACATAGTGGTCGCTTGACAGCACAGCTGGGACCGGGCTCTAACCTAGCAGCTAGTTCACACCCACCAGTCCTAAACAGGTGCTCTCTCCTATGAAAGCTCCCTTTTGCAGTCTGTGTGCATACTTGGACTGCTTTCTTAAATTAAGAATTTAATCCTGAGACAGGTGTAAACAGTCATATAGTTTCAAGACTATCTTTTTTCAATCACGGCCTCTTTCCGTCTGCTTCGCAGGGCAGAGGTGGTGCTTGGAAACATCATAAAGAAGAAAGGATGGAGGTATGAGGCACACTTTAATTTCTTTTTTTGTTGTTTTTTTGTTTGTTTTGTTTTTTAAAATTTCCTTCCCGACCAGCCGGCCTAATCTTGTATCATCCCGATCTCCTGTACATATTTGGGAGGCTCTGTGTTGTGAACCGGAACAGTAAGGTAGGGAGATGAAAGATTAATGTGCTCAGCCATGCCATGCTGACACTCCTGTGTCCCTCCTCAAAGATGATGAATAATAGATGAACTTTTAGTGCCTTGTCTTCTACTTTGTCAATCCTGGGTGGGTATTTGTATGGCTCAGGTTATGTCAGATCAGTTTATGGGCTCACAACACTCATTCACTTGCATTGGTTGAGCTCTGGCACCCTTATTGTAGGATGTGTGTGATAGTGATACTGATAGAATACGGTAGAAATGCATGAATGATCTAAAGATGTGTCCCAAGCTTTTTATTACATATTTTATATATTATATTATATTATATTATATTATAAGAAATGTGTATCCATTTCAGTGCATTTTTCCTATAATTCACAGTGTTTGCTTGCAAAGTTTTATAACAGATGTGCTTTCTTTTTCATTTTTTAGACGTTCAAGTTTGGTAATAACAACAAAGATCTTCTGGGGTGGAAAGTAAGTTTAATCTTTGCCTCAGCTTGCCTGTGTAATTTTTCTCGACTTGTTTGATGCTCATCATATATCATCCAAACTGATCTGTTGTCAGGTACTTTCAATAAAGCTGGAAACATTTCACATATTTCATAAAGGATAATGTACCTTTGGCTGCTCCCTTGTATTTTCCCCAAGGGGTCATAAATAAAATGACATTATTTACTGTCCAGGAGCAGATCCAGTCACATTTTAAATAATGGTTTATGACGCATGCTCTCATTTATTTGTTTTTGTTTTAATATAGAGCGGAAACCGAAAGAGGTTTATCACGAAAACACATTATAGAAGGTAGGTAGAAGCGCTGCATATTATTGGATTAAGTGTTGACACTGCAACAACAAAATGCTTCCTAATTAATTGCTCTTGGTCAGGGGAATCAAAGCTACATTTTAATAATTGATGCTCCCTGGGGGTTATTGGAGTTGCTGAGAAAACTTTTGGGTACAGTCAATAACCCATTTAAAGTACACAGTTTAGTAATCCTCTGCACTTTGTATGCACTTTGATATTTGCAGCACTCACACCACTATTAACTGCCTAACTGTGGTTCCTATTTTCCAGGTTTAAAAGCCTCTCTAGAAAGACTGCAGTTAGACTACGTGGATGTGGTTTTCGCGAACAGACCGGACCCTAACACACCAATGGAAGGTAACAATTCTGTTGTCTCTTCTGGCTTCTTTCGATTTATCACCTTTTTATCACGTTTTGTCATACTGTGCTTAAAGAAAAAGCCTTCTTTCTGTCTCTATGACTACTGCAACATGAAGACTCAGATATACAAACCTCTTGTAACTGAAATATCTATTTTTAAATGCTGCATGTTGTCCCGGTTCTTCCACCTCCACAGTCAGAATGAGGACGGATACCGATACTGAAGACCTTTAAATGGCAGAGTGCTGTGTGTGGGCTCAGCTGGTCACATAATATCCATCTGCTCCCATGTCAGAGTTCCTCTTTGGGTTATACTCTGGTCAGAGGCCACCTTTCTGCCTTCAGTTTAATACTTCACTCAATGTGGCTCTTCCAGTATACTTTAGTAGCTTGTTAAGCAGAAGTAGCTGGTGTTAGACGTAAAAGTCGAGAGAAATTTTATGCCCATCTGCCCTTTAAAGATTGCACACAGTTCAAATGGGCAGTTCTGAGTATGTACCTTCAAATCTACAGTGGTTAAGACATCTGGTATATTTTATTCTGGCAGTAGCTGAAGGGGTAAACAGGGTGAAGAGGGAGTGAACTGCTGCTCTGTCAGTTTACAGCGTAAACCCCCTAAGACAAGCACATGCTCCAACATGAGAGGGTTGATCTGTTAGTCTCTTTGGTAGTGCATCAATGAGATGAATGAATAGATGGAGGATTAATGATGGGTCATACCACACTGTTTTATTACAGTGTTGTCCTTCTCTTGTCTGGGATGCCTCAGTCGCTATCTAACATTTTTGATATTTTGCTCTGAAGCCGAACAAAACAAACTGGCACTTCGATCGATAAAAAGACGGAAATTAAAGTCAGGTAGTGTAAAATATTTCTGACAGCACACACAAGGTGAGTTAGAGCTGTGAAATTAAATTCCTCTTACTCATTATACACACTGTACATGAAACACGACAGAAGATTATCTTCATGCCACCTGGCTCTGTACAACTATTCAGACGTTCAGGATAAGCGTCTTTCATCAGAGCTTCCACTGAAACGTGACCAAGTCATACCGATCACCTTAATATATAAGACCAACCCCCCCCAGCTAGAAAGACAGAAATAACCTCTCACCATACCAGTGGCACTATCTACTGTGCCAATACACAGATACAAATAGCACTGGAAAACAATAATAGATAGTTTATCAATACCACTCACCAACCTGTGTAACATAAGTCCCTTGCTGCTGGTGACATCAGTGCCACCTAGCTTTATCTCCATGTTATTCAGCTGTAGAATGGTGAGCTCTGAAACCCTCTCAGGATGTCCCACATTCCAAGAATGTAAAGTTAAATCTTAATTGCATTTTTTAATCAGTGTATATATTAATTAATTTTTGATGCCTCACTTTTTATAGCCTATTTATTATTTGTTCAAAATAAGTAATATTAAAACCCTTTTAGTAAGCAATGCTTGCTATTTTGGTAAATCCTCTGGGCAGTTATTTTGAAGCTGCTGTCTAAATGAGTAAGGAGATGGAAGTAGCCAAAATGACCTGGTCCAATGGTTTCTGTTTCCATTTTGAAGCCTCAAGATGAAAAGTTTCACCCAAATCAGATGCCACAAGAGAGGGGTGGGAAACCACACACTCACTGAGTCATTGGTGATCCAATGAACATGTCCTAGATAATTCTGCCTTCTTAATAATAGTATGTCAGAAATTTCCAAAATTAACTTAATATTAAATTCAATATGAACCAAAATGAGTGACTGAGGATATAAACTCATCAGGAAACTGTTTACAGAAGCTAAGTCTGAGGGCAGTTTTCCAAAAGACTTTTATAGGATCAGAAGTCTTTTACAGCTAGAGTTATCCCCCCCCCAGTGGCCATTTAAAAACAATGAAGGTTCAAGGGTCTTCTGAGCTGGCTTCACTTTACAGACCTGAAAGGTGTACCCATCTTTTATACTATTATGACAGGGGTCCTAAGGCCATGGCTCTGGAGCTGCATGCAGCTCTTCTGCCCATCTTCAGTGGCACCCTGTGGCTTTGAATAAAAACTAAATGTCTAATTTGGCTGAGCCTTAGTTGAAGCAGGTACTGTGAATGTAAACACATAAATGGCTGGTCCCAAGTCCTCATAGCTATGGATTCTATATCCAAAAAAGTAATTCATGGAGGTAAGTAGAGAATGTAACATTGCAAAGACAAATTCGTTGGCTTTCACTGTCAGTGCTGGTATACTTGACCTGCTGCTGGACTTTTGTCAGAATAAAATTATACCTTTCCTATTTTTGTTTATTTTTACTATATTTTAAATTTTTGGGCTTTATTTTTATTTGTAAATAAAAGTAAGTTGCTTTTAATTTGATTAATTTACACTAACACAGGTAGGACTCAAAGTAGCTTGCTGTGCTATAGCTGCTTATAGCTTCTGTTTCAAAATAAGCTGCCACCAATAAGATAAGAAAAGATTCTAGATTCTTTTGTTACAGCTGAAGAAGCTAAAAACTACAAACAGATATAACAAATAGCTTAACTAAGAAGGCATCATGAAACTCATATATGTTTTACAGCTCTGTACAGATTTTCTAGACCTAAAATTGCTTCAAAATTGCTCTTTTTATTGTAAAGATTGCCAACTCCTGGTCTATGGTGAGGAGTGAGCCGTAACTTTAATTTCAGAGCTCACTGGGACATAAAAACTTCTCGTATAAAACATCCAGTTCAGGGTCATGGGGTGGCTGGAGCCTTTTCCAGCTGTCATTGGGAGAGAGGCAGGGCTCAGGTCACCAGTTCAGGCATAGCAGGGCTATGAAACAACCAGTCAAAGCAAACTAAAAACTACTTTAAAGGTTTGCTGACTTTGCCCAAAATTAGGTTTAGAGGGTTTTTCCTCCCTAAATGTAAATTTCCACTACACACATTTTATGTTACAGCTTTCTTCATGGCTTAAAGCCATTATTATCCATGTACCCCAATGAGACACTGAACAAATGCCATGCTTATGTACATAAACTTACATGTACTTGCCTCCATCTTTACTGAGATTACAGATAGATACACCTGTCAACACACAGTTAAAATTGTAGTAAACCACTACTGTGCCCTGGCAAAAAACTGATTGGCTCTTTGAGGGCTGGGGCAAGAAAACTGCTATCTTTACCTTCTAATCGGGATTCTTTGAGTGCCAAGTGACTCTCTTATAATGTCTCTGCTAATATATTTGTTCTTATAATTATAATTCTTTATTTTAGTTATGACAGTATAACAAATTTATTTATTAAATTTTCTCTTGTTGTACAAATAAACATGCTTGCCAGTCAAATCACATACAGTGAAGTGTGGACACAATAGCATGGGGTTAAACACGCAGCAACATTCAGTCATCATGTTAAAGGGAAAATGAAATCACCTCTGAGATATTTTCTATCCACCTGTGCTAAAAATATATAAGTTGAGGTCCAGTTTGTCAACCCACTGAAGTTGCTTTTTGCACAATTGAAGATCTGAACTGGTGCAAATACAGCTGTCATTTTATATTTACTTCACTGAATTCCTTTTTTCGCAACCCATTGTAGATCAGAAATGACAGATTCTTAGGATTTTTTTTAACATTAATGTCATTCAAGTGTGTCTTGTTATGAATAGATGTCATCCTCATCAGAATGAATCATGCTCCATTTTGATTAACATAATCAGCTTTTCCACTTCTGTCCTAAATGGCCGAGGCCATTTGGATTGCAAATGATAACGAGTGCTTCTTTTAGAAGAAGAAAAAGCAAGCAGACACACATACATTAGAGCACCAGGATAATGTTTGCTGTATCATGTGCTGCAGAAAACAAAACAGGATGACACCAGTATTCATGGTGTTTTTAAAGGGGACATATTATGCTCATTTCTACATTTTTTTTATTCTTGGACTCCATTAGAGAAGCTTTGCATGATTCAGTTTAAAATAATACTGATTTCTCTTACACTACACCTTGACGCAGCCCATTAGTTCATCCACTGCCTTTGACAAGCCATTTTAGTTCCTGTCCCTTTGTGACAACTTTATTCTGATTGGCTGCCCCTTGCAAACAGAAGGTATAAGAGTGGGTGGGTCTGGCTTTTGTACTTACAGCCAGAGCTGTGTGTGTGAGATGATCGTGTTAGGGATTTCCCTTTGCTGACATCAGTAGAAAAAACTGCCTAAAACTGGCTTCCAGGGATTAGTTGGACCTACTCTGACCTCATTATTTAAAACTTTGGCAGTGTTATGAGCCTCTACCTCTGTAACAGTATTTACAGCACTGTGCAAAAGTCTTGAGCCACCCCTCATTTCTTTATATTTTTGCTTCCAAGGAGATAGAATTTCTTGTAATTTTTAAAGTGTAGTAGTTGAGCAATAGTTCTTCATTCTTTCTGAAGTTTTGTCAAAGTTTTTCGTTGTACATTGGCTGCTTTTTTACTCATTTTCACTCCATTTCTTGTACTGGAACATTTCAGAAAAATGTTTCTTTCTTTTTTCTTTTTTTTTCTCTTTTTTGAGCCACTTACGGGTCTCATAAATCATTCAAGCATAAAAAAGGCACCTAACAAAAGTGTTGAACCAGTGCTCTCTACATATAACAGACAACTTAGCAAAGAACCAATTTTATATTGTATTTTAGGCACTTTCTTACTACATTGTCTCTATAGTTTATTGCAGCCTCTTGCAAACACATAGTTTGTTCCTATTTCTATAGTTGAATTTATGAAAAATGCCAGAGATAACAGTTTGACAGGCAAGAAATAGTATTTTTGCACCAACAATGCAGTTCTTAGTCAAAAATGTGACATATTTTGGAATTGCGTGCAGTGTTTACTTAAAAAGTTTTAGGAAACTGGATGAGTGGAGGAAAAAAGAAGAAGTGGCAGGGAAAAACTATCTTCAAGACTTCAAGAGAGCTTTATTGTCATTTCGACTACATATAGCTGGCGCAGAACATAGTGAAATGAAATAGTGTTTCTCCAGGACCTGGTGCAACATATAAACATGTAAACATATGACATGTGACAGAGACAGGACTAGTTTTTATTTATACAGTTAAAAAATTTAAGTTTAAAAGATTTTAAAAAAAGAGATAAATAAATAAATAAATAAATAAATAAAGTGCAACATGTGCAACATGTGCAACAGTTGCAACAATGCAATGCAATGTAAACAATGCCAAGGGCACCCTACAATGCAAAAACAGTACACAAGAAAGGCGCAAAA
>VUQH01084624.1:0-17167 GCA_015106775.1 Etroplus canarensis
GT
Source organism: Etroplus canarensis (assembly GCA_015106775.1). Classification (NCBI taxonomy): domain Eukaryota; kingdom Metazoa; phylum Chordata; class Actinopteri; order Cichliformes; family Cichlidae; genus Etroplus; species Etroplus canarensis. The sequence continues at coordinate 3 of VUQH01084624.1, forward strand.
CAGGGGTGCTTTGTTACAGAAGGATAGCAGCAAGAGTGAAAGGGAATGCTTACAAGATGGTAGTGAGAGCTGCTATGATGTATGGTTTGGAGACGGTGGCACTGACAAAACGACAGGAGGCAGAGCTGGAGGTGGCAGAGTTGAAGATGTTGAGATTTTTGCTGGGAGTGAGCAGGATGGACAGGATTAGAAGTGAATACATCAGAGGGACAGCTCAGGTTGAGAAGTTTGGAGATACAGTCAGAGAGGCAAGGCTGAGATGGTTTGGACATGTTCCGAGGATGGATAGTGGATATATTAGACACAGGATGTTGAAGATGGAGCTGCCAGGCTGGAGAAAAAGAGGAGGACCACAGAGGAGGTTCATGAATGTAGTGAAAGAGGACATGCAGAGGGCTGGTGTGAGAGAAGAGGATACAAGTGATAAGGTGAGATAGAAGCAGATAATTCACTGTGGCAACCCCTAATGGGAAAAACCAAAAGAAGAAGAAGAAAAAGAAGATTTTTGTTAACTAAAATGTGCCATTGCCTATATCTAGGGTGATCAAATGTCCCTCTTTATGTGGGACTGCTTAGCGTTTTATCAGTTGTCCCCATATCCCACTGAGACATTTTGGTTGGCTCTGCTGTAATTTAAAAAAGCGAACACGTAGTCTGGCTCTTATTGACTGTAATCATGGGTTTCCTGCAAGGTAACATGTCATGGGGAAAATTACAAGTCTCCACAAAGTCCCAAGCTATGCAAATTTTTATGAAATATGGTGAAAACTACGCTAAATAAAAATAAATACAGCTACAATAAAGACAGGGAATCTTCTAATAAGTTGGAAAGTGGTTCTCACGTTTTTTTTTATCAGTTATTAATTATTCTCACAAGAAACCTGTAGCTCATAAAGAGACGTGCCAGTTGATGGATGCATTCCACTGAAAGCCAAATTGTTTCAAAACAGACACACCAGAAACTGAAATAACAGCTAACAACAGACTTAAAGGAATTGAGATAAAAGGGAGCGTACATGAAAGTAAGAGGACAGTCGGATAAACAATACATTTTGCACTTTAGCTTATTTTTATCCTCCTTGTATTTACTTGGGAAGGGAGTAAGGAATGCCACATTCAAATAGATTATATTTGTCTTTCACATACTAAATGCCTCTTGGCATTGATAACATGTCCCACATTGTCCCACACAAAAATACTTCTTGTCCCACATTTATTTTGTTGGGATCTGCTCAGCCTACCTAGAGCTAAAACTGGCACCTTATCCTCTTAATTTTGCTGAACCTCAGTAGCTGTGATCAGCATGGATGAATACATATAAAAAATGACTGGTCCTGAGTCCTCCTAGCTACGGATTCCAAAAAAAAAAACAAAAAGTCATGGATGAAAACAGAGGATTTAACTGTGCATGGACAGTTTTGTTTGCTTTGGCTGCAGTTGCTGCTGGCTTACCAGTAGGCCTAGGCTTGATCTGTGACTGGACTTTAGTCTAAGTTACACTGAAACTAGCCCATTAAAAAACTTTTCTTATTAGGCTGATATATATTTTTATTTATTACCAAAATCGGCTAATTGTAATGTGATTCATTTGCACCAACTGAAGTAAGACCTATAAAGCTTTATAGCAACTGTAGTTCAAAGTACGCCTAAACATGTTAATATATATTTTCCTCTACTTCATGACTGTTCATTTTTGTTGGTAATTAAAGTAATTCAAATTTAGTTTTTTGGTTCCATAATTTCAAAAAATGTGAGTAAAAATGATAAGTTAAAGCACCAAATAATCATAAATAGCCCATAACATTTGGTAAATATTTTAGTAGTACTGACAGGCTATTTCACATTTGATGTGCTGTGATACCTTTATGACATAACTTAAATATGTTTCATGGCTCCATATAGATTTTTTTTGTGCAAAAACTGTTTGAAAATTGCTCTTGTGAAAGTAAAAGTTGCTGACCCCTGCCTGAAGGGGAACTCTTCATCTTTTCTTCTCTCGCCAGTAGATACTATTACATATACAAAGTATAGCATCACATACACTACTCTCAGATTCAGAGCTCTACTTATAGTTGCCCTGTGGGGGTGGAATTTAGCCAGGAATCCTCTTTATCCAAACTGTTTTTTCCCAAATTTTAGGATGAACATCCAGGGACGGTATGGAGATTGAGCAGTGAGTATACAGACACTGAAACATGAATGTAAAGATGTATGATTTGTATCCTCCCAGCAAAAGTAAGGGGAAAGTTCTTTCACTACTGAAAACCAGGCTTTACTTGAGATGTTAACAGTCCATTGCTTTTTGGAATCTTTAACAATTTTGCAGTGCATACCAATTTTAGTCCCTTTGCATTGTTTCAGAAAAGAAAGCCATATCCTATTGATTGTTAAGATTAACAGATATACTGGGGGACTTCTGAATATTCTATTTTCACCTTGGAATGATCCAAATGACTGTAAAAGTTCTATGTACAGTACTGTGCAAAAGTGTTGAGCCACCCCTCATTTCTTTATATTTTGCTACGGAAAATGGGAAATAGGTGCAACAATGTATTGAAATGTGCAAACATAAATGGAAATATAGTACATAAGGCAAAAATTAAGTTTGTACAATGACACTGGGTTATTTGGGGTGACCACCCTTTTTTCAACACACCCTGAACTCTCTTGGACAAGCGTTCTTGGAATTTCTGTCAGGGTTTTTTTTTTTTTAGAAATAGTTCTCCAGGCTTTTTGAACATTCCAAAGCTCTTCTGTGGATTTTGTCTGCCTTTTGTCTAGTTCTCTGTAAAGATGCTCCCACACTGCTTCAGTAATGTTATAGTCCATTCATCACTCCATAAGAACTGTTGTTACTGATTTTCAGTTTAGTTCTTGTGTAATTTGACATACTTCAGCCTTTTCTCCCTGTTTCCCCTCCTCAAGAATGTCTTCTTGACAGAAACCCTTCCACTGAGACCACTGTGAGGCTTCAGCAAACAGTAAATGATTCAACTGATGATGCATCTCTCATGTCCTGTGGTCTTTGCTGGATTTTTCCTATTTTTTAGGGACATGACTTTCAAATACCATTCAGCTATAGAGAGTTTTTTAGGACTGCCACTTCTTATTTTGTCCTCCACATGTTCAGTTTCTTCAGATTTCTTAATAGCAATACTACACATCATGTAGAGACAAGCCAAAGCCAGGTGTTTGGCTAATAGCTCTTTGGGAATGATCTTGCTGTGCAAAAAATACTATTTTATGACTGTTAGACTGTGTCATCTTTGACATTTTTCATAGATTCAGCTAAAGAAATTGAAACAAACATGTTTTTGCAACATACTGCAACTAAGAAGTGCCCAAAAATACTATTTAAAATTTGCTCTTTGCTACATTGCCTGCAATGTGTTATGTGACACAAGACTGACATCCCTTGCCTTAGATGATTTTTTTATGCTTGAATGATTCATATGTCACAAATCAACAAACAAATATGGTCAGGTACAAGGAATGGACTGAAAATGAATGAAAAAAACAGCCGATGTCCATAAACTTTCAAAGGTCTTCAGAAAGGAGAACTACTGCTCAAGACCACTTTTGAAAAGAAATATAAAGAAAAATATAAAAAATATAAAGAAATGAGAGGTGACTCAAGACTTCTGCACAGCACTGTATGAGGCACACATAAACAAAAACAGGTCTCCAGCCAAAGCTCACTGAGTTCAGCATTTCTATATCATGTCATTGCAAGACAGAACACAGTCATGGCAAGTTTGAATAAAAAAGGAAATGATGATGTGTGTATGGGGCATGCTTTATAGATTCCTCTAAACCAGGGGTTGGCAACCTTTACTTTAAAAGCAGAATACTTTAATAATGCTTGAAGCATATAGTAGCCTAATCGCCCTGCTGCTATTAGTGGACCATTCATGTGTTTACACCCATGCTGACCACCCCTGATTAGGTTCAGGAAAATTAAGAGAATGAGGCACCAGGTCATGATGCACATATTAAAACTATTTATTTTATTTTTAAATTGGGAGTGTAGGCCCCCTTAAATGTTAAAAAATTAAAATAATTAAATTATTTTATTTATTCATTTTTTGTCAAATGACACAAGGAGCCACTAGAGATGGGTAAGAGTCGAAGGTTCGAGACCACTGCTCTTAACTATAAATATATATTTGCAAATAATTAAACAAACTAATATTTTTGCATATTTCTTTGGGAAATCGTATATATGTATTTATTTATATGCTTGTTGTTTGTAGCTTTATTTAATAACACTCGTTGCTGACGTAATCACGCACGTCTCACGCAGCCTGCCACAGGAAGGAGGACCGCCGGTGTGGTTTGTGTGTGTGTGTGGCTGAAGGAGCCGTCAGCTGTAAAGGGTACCGATTCCGTTCACCGTCCTCGTTCAAAATAAAAACCGAGAAACAGCAACGGGCCCTCCTGAACAGGACGGGAGATGGATAACAGTAAACGGACGGTGGTGGTGACAGGTTTGTCTGCTTTCCTGTGCTTTCGCTGTGTTTGTCTGAAAAGCGGCTGAAGTGGAGGAAAAGTTGAGGAGAGGCGCTCTGTTAATGGCGTCAGGTTGTTACTGCTCCACTCTGCTGCAGGGAAACAAAAAAAAAAAAACCAAAAACGTGTCGTTTGGAGTTGTGATACAAGCTTTGCTGTGTTTTTGTGTTGTTGTGCAAGCTCCAAACCGGTTGGGTGATAACACCATTGTTGTGGATGTCTGTAGTTAAAAGGCCAGCAGCCATATACTGAAACAGAGGTAAACAAATTCCTGCATTAATCACCATGAGTTAATCGATTTCGTGTTGTCTTTACATTTTCTCAATGGCTACATTATAAAATTAGTTTCCAAATGCTTTTAAATAGCCTACGTTCATCCTTTATATTAGTTTGTCATGTTGACAGGTTACCCTGTGGTAGCAAATGCAGTAATAAGCTTTATATTTAATACATAAATGATGTGATTTATGTAAAAATGTATATTTTATATTTATTTTATAATAGACGGATGGCCAGTAAATGAAGAAGGAAGCACAAGCAAGTAGTCTAATAAAGAAAAATTTCACTTAAACTTTTGATTTTTGTTCTTCATGACTTTGTATGAGTTTCCTCCACTGTCCAATTGTTGGTCATGATGCCTGTTCAGAGTGGCTAAAAATATGTATCCTGTTTCTAAACAATAACTGGGTTTCACTATTGATAAGGTACTGAATAAGTTTCTTTATAGATGCTCATCCTGTTTAATCCCATTACCTTGCATAATAATATACAGGCATGGATTAGCCCTGCTATTTTCAGCAGCATATTACCAGTCTGTCTCTGTTTTATTTTAGAAAAGATATTTTGCATCACTTTTCATTAAGATTATACTAATTTCTGTAAATGTTAATAAATATTGTGCATCTATATTTTTCTCCAAAAACTACTCCCATATTAACCTCATGTGCCTCAATTCCAGCCACATTAACGTAATATTTTATAAGTGTGCAAACTGCAGTCTTGGATGTTGCAATGTTGCACAAGTAACACGGACATTGATTTAGTGTTTCCAGACACAAAGGGGTGCAGAAACTCACAACCTCAGCTGATGTGTAGATTGCCTGGGAACAGCACCTTCACAATAGCAGGCTGGCTGGCAGCTGCCGGCCCCTTACTCTGCTCCTTTTCAGCAGCTTGTCAGACAGACTGATCCCCTCTCCACCCAACCCTGAGGGACCCAGTGACCCTAGGATGGGCGGTGGAGGGGGATCAGTGGTAGCTCCTTATATAAATAACCCTGAGTGAATTTCCATGGGCTGCTGAGGTTTTCCTCTTGGTTATCTGTAGTGCTGCATCAGAGGATTTTATTGATGATGAGCTGCATTCTCCAGAACAGTATAATTTATAAGCTAAAACAGCAGACAGTGTCATCTCAGTAATTTCAATGGAAAGGATGTCTTACATTTGCGTGCAAAAAAAGAGAAATATACACTTGATGTTGCAAATCAGCTGTTTTGACAGTATCTTGCAGTCATACCAAACTTAAAAACTACATTCAAGTCACAGCAACAGAATTCTAAATAAAACTCATCCTAGTGCTGATGGCATTTTAAGACAAAAGTTTGTAAACATGGCTTCTTCTGAAGAATTCATATCCAAAAACACAATCTACCTGAATTCAGTAACTGAAATAACTGATGTCTTATGCAGGTTTTGGGCCTTTCGGAGAGCATACTGTCAACGCCAGCTGGGTAGCAGTACAGGTATTTTTTAACCTTCAGTTGCTGTTATAATACACTTTATTAGTAATTACACTTAAATGATTCTTTTAGTCTGTATTTGGTTAATTTACATGTGACCTGGAAATAATTTGGTTAAAATGTTTTCATATAATGTTATTATGCTAAGATAAGAACTAAGTTTCTCCAAAACGTTTAAAACAGTCTTTAAGGTTTTCACGTCATTCACGTTCATATCATGTTGTTGGCGACACTTGAAGCTGATTGTATGACTGTTCTGTGATGCTCATGGACGCTGGCCAGCTCCACACTAATGCAGCAATATTTATCTAAGGTTTCATGTGGGGGGGATGATGGTGGTTTTCAGGGTGTCTAGACGGACTTGATAAGGGTATTAAAGGCACACAAAAGGGCACATTGTAGCAGGGTCACAGACGTGGTCAAACAAGCCTCCTTTCAATAAAACTAGGGGTCAGTGTCCAGGGCTGTTTGTCCTGCAGGGAGACTGGGGGAGGTGTTGGTTTTCAAGCTGTGAATCTGCTACAGATTTGTCTCTGAATGTGAAATCAATTATTGCCTATTTTATTTCATGAATTTCTCATACTGGTTTGGTCATGAAGAACGTAGGACTGAGATATTTGCACATCATATTTACCAAATTGAGTGGAAAAAATATACTATTTGACAATGACAGGTCAGTTAAGAGACATCTCTAAGATAATGCAAATATGGAATTATATGCCTCAGGTATACGTTTAAAAGTGGCCAAAAGTTCCAAATATGTAGGAACATATTTTGGAATACAATTTGCTATCAGAGATCATGAGTGACGAGGGAATAAGCAAGAAAGGCAGCAGTGCCGTAATTTATAAACTAAAGCATTGGTAGTAAATGGATAATACATTAAAAAATAATAAAATATAATTTTATTCACATGAAGAATAATACATTTCATAGCTTATCAAGATTATGTACTTCAGTTTTCAGTTGAAAGTCTGAAAATGTTGTTTTATATATGAAATCAGTTTTAAACATTGTCCTTATTTGTTTTGAAAGGAACTGAAGAAGCTTGGACTGGGCAGTGAGGTGGACCTACATGTACATGAGGTTCCAGTAGAGTATCAAACAGTTCAGAGTTTGGTTCCTTCATTATGGAAGCAGTATCATCCACTGGTAAGAGGAGAACCCAATTTAACCTAACATTATTGGCCTTTCAGAGGTGGAATACCACAGCTTACATCTGGTTGAGTTAAAACTGGTAGGTGTTTTTTTGCCACTGATTTCACATTTGTGTAAATGCAGATTTAAATTTTGTAACTGTATAAAATATGAGAAATAATCTGCATTAAATTAAATTACTTGCAATTATCCAATTAATGGTGTGTCTTTGATAAAAGCACTTCATGAAGGTGTTACATTTTTAAATTCTGCTCAAGTTTTATCTTGAGTTAAGGTTTGTCTGTCAAATCAATCGGTTTTGGACCCAAGGATATATTTTAAATATATTACTCCCCAAATCTGGGAAATTGCAGTGTTACAGTAGCAATAGAAAATACAAAAAAGTGAAGTGATCAATAAAGCAAAAGCCAGCATGATACAACAAGGAGCTCAAATCTAAAATTAACACAGGAATTGTAGTGTGTGATGTTAAAGAACTTCTGCATCTGTCTTTGTGTCAGCAAAGCTGAAACAGATGTTAGAGAAAGTGTTGAGGTGCATCTCCGGTAAATTGTGCAGAGGGCAGTCAGGATCCATTAAGTGTACTTGGCTATTTACAATCACAGTCATTTGGATGACCTCTGCATCTACTGATGGAGGAATCCAAGCAGTGTTTTAACTCAAAGAGCAATGATGAATTCCTGCAGCGAGTGATATGGACGTATTCCAACAGCTTACAGTTCAATATTCAGTCCACAGAAGCATTCTGGGATTATACCACTTTTCAATCACAGCTAGCACAGTCCCTCCACATTTCTTCTTACCACTCAGATTAATGTGCCAGTCTGTCTAAAAAATCCTAAAGTCTGGTGCAGTTATGTTGTGGTTCGAGAATTGTGGCAGTGGGACACTGCCCCACACACGTGCTGTGTAGCTGTAATGTCTCCATGAAACACATCAAACTACACTCACTGGGTTCCCTCTGGTCTTAATCAGCTCAATAAGCTAGTTCATATTATTGTCCCTACACCTCACATCCACTACGATGACTGTATCAGTTTCAGCTCTCCTCGCCCTGGCAGAACTATCTGTGTAATCAGCTGGTGAAGGTTCTCCATCGCCAAGAACAAGGGTGTCAAACCCATTTTATATCGTGAGCCACATACAACTCATTTGCATCTTAAGTGGGCCAGACCAAGAAAGTGATTGCCTGATAACTTGTAAAGAAAAACCACTTATAAGTTTTTCCCCTTACTTTTGGTGTAAAGATGTTTAACTTCACATTAAATCCCTGAGATGTCTTAGGAAAAAGAAGTGTATATGTGAATTCACAGAAAATGTCCTGTTTTTTCACTGTGTAAAAACCAGAAAATTCTGTTGTTAATAATGGGGAAAAAAGGATGTTTCTGTATTAACTTGAATACTATATAATAAAAAACTAATTTCTGTCTTGATTTCTTGCTCACCATGGTTATACATTTGTCAGTTAGAAGACTGTAAAACTGATTAAAATACAGCTAAAGGTATAAAAGTTATGCCTTCTTTATTTGAAATCTCCATATTTTCCAAAGTCATTCAGTGGACCAGAATGGACTCTTTGGTGGGTTGGTTCTGGCCCACAGGGTGTATGTTTGACACCCCTGGCCAAGAGTGTAATGTGAAGAAAAACAACTAGACTTGCAAAACCTGACTTTTCAAGACTTTCAGGACAAAAAGTAGCCATTTCACTTATAAGCAAGAAAAATAAACTTTTTCAGATGATCAAGTCATTAAAATAAAAATAAATAAAACCAACATGAACTGCTGCAACAAGCTGCCACTCATCACAGCGTGTAAAGGCGAGCTCAGACAAATCGGCCCTAGATATTCTAGCAATTCTGACTTTGTGTTTTCATTGTTTCCTTTGTTGGACAGTTAATTGTTCATGTTGGAGTTTCTGGTATGGCCAAGACCGTGACGTTGGAGATGTGTGGAAGAAATCATGGCTACAAGGGCCTGGACAACAGCTGCTTCTGCCCTGATTCACATTGTTGTGTTGTTGGAGGCCCAGACTGCATCAACTCTGTTATTGACATGGAGTCAGTATGCAAAAGAGTAAATGCATCAGGGCTGGGAGTAGCTGTGTCTGTCTCCAAAGATGCTGGGAGGTAATTATTTAATTTTTTTTCTTTCCTGTTAGAGTAAGCCTTTTGTTTTGGACACCATGCTTACACCCTTGAGGGTAAAAACAGAAAAAAGTATGACAGACAGCTGAGGCAAAATTGTGCATAAAATCTAGTGTAAAGGTGGTATGTAGTATTGGTCAGTTAGTATCCAAAATTCAAAATACTTTGAAGCAGCTGTAATCACAATTTTTAATCACTGTGATGTACGAAACAACAATGTAAAAGTTCATAGTAAGGAACCTGCAAAGAACTATGACTGTATGAGCTCAAACTGTATATGAGTATTATACAGTTTGAGCTCATTGTTTGTCTATCGGGCTCAGAAATTTGGTGTTTTATTCACTCTCATAGCCTCAGGATAACTTTCAGCAGGCAGCTGATGTCAGAGAAAAGCTTTTCTACTACAAAAACTGCCCAGCATCAAACGACTAAAAACTACGTAAGGGAATAGCAGCTCTACACAAGGAACATTTAAGAGATCAAGAGCCATCTGGTTTCCTTAGGAGATTGTGAATACATAAATTGAATTAAAACAAAATTAACACTGGATTTCACAAGGTGGTTGGAAACAAGTCTGCATATGAAGGATAATGAAACATCATCAAATCAGTTCATGAGGAAGATTTGAATATTTGCTTGTTTTTTGGGTAAATGTATTTGCTGGACTCATGAGTAAAATGGAATATTTTTTTTCTGTTCAAATCATGAGTCTGATTTCACCTTTCTTTGAACAAGCACAAACATAAATAAGTAGTTTGCTTTTTTTCTTGTGGAATGAGACGAGTTTGTTTTCCCAGTTTGAAATGACCTTTTTTAAAAATCTATTTATAAAACAAGTTTGAAATAAAAGAGGTAAGTTACTGACTCAATTGCCATTAACCCTTAGTGTTTGGACCAGCTTTCCAGTGATGAGGAAGAGAGAGACAGCTGTAACATGGCATAAACTTGGATTTCTTTTCCTTCTTAACAGGGCAGCGAATAAGATGTGCAGCATTTGGATAGCTGTTAGTTTATTTCAGTAGCTTAATTACTGCTGTCTGCTACACTTCACAGTGCCTGCAGCTGCTTCTCACACTTTCACATCTCAGGACAATGGAGCTATGTCATACACGGGTTAGCTCATGGGTATCGCTCTTCTCATATTTTAGCTTTTTTCATCAGTTAACCCAAGCACAACGTTTATTATGTTGCTAAACTAATGCTTGACTTGAAGTCTGGTCAAATCAAGCTTAGTCAGATCATGCATTTTTGACTGATGCTTTAAAGCTTTAGATTTCAACCATTATACGTTTCCATAAGGCTAAAATCAACAGTATTGCTGATATGCTGACACTGGTTAGGTCATAGTAACATTATAAACAGCAGCTGACTTATGCTATCTGGCCTTTGTGAAAAGGTATAGCATACTTACTGGTTTCAAGATCTGACAATGCCGCCTTGGACAGTAAAATTGTGTGCATGTGTCAGGTAGTGATCAGGGGCCCTTTGAATCTATGCATACGTCAGAAAAGAGTTGTAAAATGGAGTGGCTCAGGTAAGAGGTGCCAGTATGTGTCATGTAAATGCAGTGTTTTGTGTGTGTTTATATGTGGAGTCGGTCTCTTTATTTACCTAATGTCCTGCTCTCTTCCCTTACAGGTACCTCTGTGATTTCACCTACTACACTTCTCTGTACCTGAGCCACGGCCGCTCTGCCTTCATTCATGTGCCTCCTCTCGGAAAGCCTTACAGTAAGGAAGACCTGGGTCGTGCACTGCAGGCCATCGTCCAGGAGATGCTAGAAATTCTTGATCAGGCCGAGGAAAAGATCCACTGTCAGCAGCACTTCCACTAAGTGACCTCCAGATGCCAACCAGCCTCTCCAGCCCTTACCACACACGAGAAATTGCACTTAACCACAAGTAGACAAACCTCTTCTTTTTTTACCCTCCATCTTTATTTGGACATAATGAATCTTCACTGAATAGTCTTTTTTTTTTTATGTTTGTCTTGCTTTTTGGCATTTGTTTCTTGTTTTGCGAGGCCTGATTCAGTTACGGTTTATTGTCTCCCAGTGGTTTAAAGATGGAATGGGAGTCTGAAGACAGCCCTTGCTCACATAGTAATGTAAGCTTTCAAAACAGGAAACATTTTGACTTTGGAGTTTAAAATATGTGGAAGAAACTTAGATCCACCAAGTAAACACAGAAAAAAAGTGCTGCTTTTATTGTTCACATGCAGTCGCAGCACAGATGCAGAAGGTCTGCAATGTGGCACATACTACAAACCGTAACCCCAAATGTGACTCCTATTTATGCACCTTATAGGGGTAGGGTTATTAAAATGGTTATAGAAGGCACATCTGGGGAAACTTTTGAATCATAATTCTTCCTCAAATGTTTACCTTTACTGTCACAATATTTAGCACACCTGCATGCTTGCATCATGGCTTAAGTAGAAACATCTAGCAGTAAACTGCTGATTTCATTTTCCTTCACATATTTTGTTCTGTGCGTTCCAAAGCCTGCCTGTGCTTTTTCATATTTGACATCGAATTGTTTTTTGAGTCCTTTTTCTTTATAAGAAGTTGCAAATTTACCTTCTTTTACAAAGGTTATTTAAATCAGGGAATGGGTTGGTTCCAGCTCATATTTCCCCAGTTTGTCGGCCCATTTCTGACAGAAAACCCAAATCCAGCCCACTGAGATCTGGCCCCAGGATGTGCAATGTTGCTTTACAGATCTCGTTCATTAATTCAGGAGGATAGTCATGTCATAAATTTTTAGGGCTGCACAACTATTATGGTTTTAACTGTAGAGAACACACAAATTAGGGATTAAAGTGTACTAAACAGGTAACTTGTATAATTTTATGATCTTGTCAAATAATGTTCTTTTTCAACTACTAAATTTAGTGTGCATTGTGTTAAAGCTACTTTAGACAATAGTCGCCTAGACTACACCGAGATATTGAATTACTCACTGGACGGTGAAAGATTTACACTTGCTATGGTTTTGATATCTAAGGCTGCTCAGTGGCTTTAACATTGTATGTTTTATGCTAAACTTTTGGAAATAATTTTTTTGGGGGTTGTGCAGCCTGAATTGCTTTTCGTTGATTAGCTTTATGTTCCCTTCACTGAATCAGATAGAACTGCTTATTTTACCAGATAATTTGTTTTGATGAAGTTGGACTTTGTGTTCAATCAGAATTGGGCCTCGAATTTTATTTCTGTAGCAATTTTTTGTGTTTCAGTTTTACTTAATCTGGAATTTGGACAGCATATCTCAAGCAATGTGAATGCTTTTATTTTATGGTTTTATTTCCAGTCACTTTAACTTGAATTGTGTAGCTTTCTAGACATACACAAATCCATTTTAACCTCTGCTTTCCCAGTGACTATAATGATGTTGATGAGGTATGCTTTTCCCATGAGCTTTGCTTTGTTTTGACCTGAAAAAAACTCCTTCATGTGTCTGTGATGGTGACTCTGCCAGGTGTAAATATTCTGTTTTATGGCTTTTTTATTGGAACATCTTCTGTTTTGTGATCTTGATCTTTGTCTCCCTGACTGCTGAGAATTCATGACTACCTACACCTAGAACAGTTCAGTTTGAGCAGTTTCAGCATGTTATAGTATATGTACTTTAGTAGAACCAGCTCATTCCCCAACAGAGCTCCCTGTGGAAAACACAGCTGTAGTTTGAAACTCATAGCTAGTTTTAGGGTACTAACAGCTTTCAGTGAAGTGTTGCAGCAGTATTTAGTCAAGTTGGTGCCACTGAATTTGAATAATACTGAGAATTTGTCATTACTAGCGGTGCGTGTCATTCTAATTTCTATTCCGTAGATCAGAAAGTGGGATCCTGATGCACTGAGCAGCACAAAACTGAATTTCACCTCAGACCTAAATTTTATCACAGCCTTTTTATTTGGTTTGTTTCTAGGTTGTGGAATTTTAAAGTCTTTGATCTTGTTTTAGTTCTTTTTTTAGGTGCTGATATTTTAATGTGTGGCTTTGTGAGTGTTGAGAAGTAAACGGGTTGTGGAGGAGCTACCTGCAGAACTTCTGCTCAAGTGAAAGCCTCAAGTTTCCATATGAGGTGACCTCTGACCCTGACTCCCTCCTGTGCCTTGCCGTTGGTTATGTGTGCTATGAAAAGGCCTTACTAATTCTCAGTGAGTCAATTCAGAGCTGTAGTACTGATGCTGTCCAGATTTGTGGCTACCTCAAAAAAGTACTTTTTTTTAAAATCTCAAACTGTGCTCTTTGTTTACTAACATTGTAACTCTGTGAATCATTGAGAGTACCTGTGTTTTGGGTGTATCCTCTTCTGCTTCATTAACAAAGCATTGTTACAGTAAGTAATCCTGGCTTTGTAAAAGGAAGGCTTTGAAATAAAGAAAATTAAATAATTCCAATCATGTCTGTGCATTTCCACATAGTACTTATACCTGTTGAAACCATGTAATCCTATCACTGAAAAGAAGGTATATGATGGAATCATCAGTTCCACAAATCCTTTGTGTTATCATGATAGTTCAAAAATTAAATGATGCAGAATTTTGGATTTTGACAGTGACAGACCTCCATGAGATCTGGAACTGATTAGATTTTCAGCCATTTTTAAAATATGGATTTTCCATTTGGTGGTGATGTTATTTTTTTTATCTTTTTTTTTTCTTTACATTTTAGCCAAATCTTTGGGACTACTCAGCTGATTTGCAATGAAATGAAAACAAAATTTATCTTGGGATCATACAAGTTCATCGTGACAGCATGTCGTGTCTGCCACCATTGCTGTCTGCTGGTGCTCCCACTGAAATAAGTAAAAATAATGCAAATTTTTTTAGCCATATCTCTGTGACTGTTCATCCAATCTACACTAAACAAAAACCAAATTGATTGTGAGATCATATATTTTCATAGTGGCACCATGCTACCACTGCCAAACCTGTTAACGCAAAAACTATTTGACACAGGATTTTGAATTGGCACATGAATAGACCTCTATTAGATGTGGAACTGATTACATTTTCAGCTGATTTGAAAATATGGACTGGCCACTGGCTGTTTTTTTTCTGTAAAATGTTTACATTTTTAGCCATATCTCTGTAACTATTTGTCTGATCTACACAAAAAAAAACAAATTGATTGTGGGATCATATATTTTCATGGTGACACCATGTTGTGTCTGCCGCTATTTCCATCTGTTGTTGCGACGGCAGAAATTTGTTTAAAAAAATTTCAGGAATATTATGGAATCAAATTCATTGCTGCACACACTGGATCTTACTCATCCAATTTGCATTCAAAAAGGGGAAAAAATGACAATGGCATCTAACCTCACATCATGTCAAGCGGGGTCGGGTCAGGGAGCTAGTTGACTTATTGGTACAGTGAAAGGCCTGTCAAAGATCATAGCTGTTACTGAAAGCTTCCACTCTATTATTAATAATTGGCCTGACGCCTGCATGAATGTGGTTTATCACAAAACATGAGTCACAATCTTCTTTTGGCTGCTTCTTTTAGGGGTTGTCACAGTGGATTCTCTGCCCCCATCTCATTCTTTTGATGCACCAACCCTCTGCATGTTCTCCTTCACTACTTCTGTGAATCTTCTCCAGCCTTCCTCTTCCTACTGTCTGGCAGCTTTATTTAGAATATCCTTTGTTCAGTTTATCCACTGTCTGTGCTCTCCAGATGTCCAAACCATCTCAACCTTGCCTCTCTGACTTTGTCTCCAAACTGCTCAACCTGAGCTGTCCCTCTGATGTACTCATTTCCTGTCCGTCCTGGTCACACCAGATAGAAAATCTCAGAATCCTCAACTTTGCCACCTTCAGGTCTGCTTCTTGTGTTTTTGTTTGTGCCACTGTTGCCGAACCATTCAGCAGGCCTCATTACCATTATGTAAACCTTCCCTTTCACCCTTGTTGCCATCTTTGTGTCACAAAGCACCCCTGACACTTGTCTCCATCCACTCCACCCTGCCTGCACTCTCTTGGGTACTGTCATTTCCTTGGGATGGTTGACCCCAGGTATTTAAACCCATTCCCTTTCACTACTTCTGCTCCATCTTCACCATTCCACCTGCTTCACTCGCATTCTCACATGCATTCTGTCATGCTTCTACTGACTTTCATTCCTCTTCTCTCTTGTGCATACCTCCACCTCTCCAGACTCTCTTCCACTTGCTCCCTACTCTCACTACAGATCCCAGTGTTATAAAGAAATTAAGTTGCCTATGTCTTAAATTGACTGGTATTAATATAGCACTTTTCTGCTTTAACTGAGCATTCAAAACGCTTTTTACGACAAGCCTCATTCACCCATTCACACACACATTCATTTTGGCACTTTATTCTATGCTTTTAAGCATGTTGCACACATTCACATTCCGATGGATGCATTGAGAGCAATTTGGGATTCAGTGTCTTGCCAAGAACGCTTTGACATGTAGAGTGGAGAAACCAGGGATCAAACTGCCCAAGTTCCTGTGGAAGACGACCCACTCTACCTCTTAAGCCACAGCCGTCCCAGTCAAAAAACTAACCTGCCTCACGACAGTCTAAACCCAGCTTATGGTTCCCTTTTGGCCTTCAAAGTTCTTGTTTGCATATTTGCTGCTACCACCACTGTCTGCACCTGCAGCGGCTCTTAATCAGACAGTATTAAGGAAAGTATCCTCCAGCAGGTGTCAAATATAGGCCAAACTTTCCAGAAAACAACTCCCAGTTCTATATAAAAAAGTAAACAGACAGCATATCTTTTTAATGTCCGTCCTATGCCGCAAAAAGATTTTAGCATTCCATTTTAAAACTAAATTACATGTTTTCTTAAATATCCAGTGTAACCTTAGTTGGATCAACCTGTTTTGAGGTCATGTACGTATGTGTACATATGTATGTCTGTCACTTCCAGGTTGCCATTTAATAATTACTAAATGAATCTATTATTATTTAATATATTTTCCACAATCTTTTTATGCACTCGTTCACAGATTGGAGAGCCTCTGCCCATCTTTACTTCTGAGAGACTCTGCCTCTCTAAGACATCCCTTTTATAGCTAATCATGTTACAGACCTGATATCAGTTAACTTAATTACTTGCTAGATGTTCTCCCTGCTGAATATTTTTGAACTTTCTTGCTTTTTCAGGCATTTGTTGCCCCTGTGCCAACCCAGCCACAGGGGCCCACAAGCCAGCGTACTCCTAGTGCCGGTCCCAAGCCTGGGTAAATGGTGAGGGTTGCATCAGGAAGGGCATCTGGCATAAAAACTTTGCCAAATCAAATATGCGGATTCATAACACGACTTCCATACCGGCTTGGTCGCGGCCCGGGTTAACAATGACCGCCTCAGGTGCCGTTAGCCAACAGGGTGCCGGTGGAAACTATGCTAATGTTGGCCGAAGACCAAGGAGGGGGAGAGGGGGAGAAGGAAAGGTAGGAGGCTGGAGGTGAGAGTAGGGACTTTAAATGTAGGGACTATGACTGGTAAAGGGAGAGAGCTGGCTGATATGATGGAGAGAAGGAAGGTAGATATATTGTGTGTGCAAGAAACCAGGTGGAGGGGAAGCAAGGCCAGGAACATCAGAGGTGGATTCAAACTGTTCTACTATGGTGTAGGTAGG
>VUQH01084625.1:0-15316 GCA_015106775.1 Etroplus canarensis
TAATTTATTGATAATAGGACAGGGTGAGAAGGCACCTGGGTTCAGATCGGCACAGCTTCCCAAGAGCAATGGCTGCATTTTGCTGCACAGCTGTCCTCTTAGCGTCCCCTGCAGCGTGCTGCAGCAAAAGCAGCACAATATCAGTGCCCAGCAGGCGGCTGGCAACTCCCTCCAACTCAAGGCAGTGGGCCAAGCACAGGGCTGCATTTCCTGTGACCATCTCATCACAGCTTGAACTCAGCAAATGACGTAAAATAGATAATTCTGTGTGAAACAATGAACAAATAACAATCAGAAAGAGAATACATGTGTAAACAATTTTTTTAAATCACATAATGAAATTACATAATGATTTTTTTTTTATTAAAAATCAGTGGATATACTGCATACTACTCTCACATGTTTATCAACACACATGTATTCCGAACCAACACACACACACGCACGCACACACACACACACCACACACACACTCACACTTTATTTGAATTTCAGGTCCGTACTCAAATTTTATTCATGGACTAATGAAGGAGCTTGTTAAAACTAACATGTCAATCATTTCTCACTTTTATCAGAGTTCACCAGCTCCTCCCGTGCCAAGTGACTGGCAGCAGTGCACACTGTCACAGTCTTAATGGCATACTTAGTGGCAGCCTGCCCGGTTCCCTGGGTAGACAAGCACAAAAATAACAATGACATTAGAACCCGAAGAATAAATGTGGATAAACATTATGTCGACAGTCAGAGGTCATATGAAATGTAAATTTGTGCAAATCTAAAATAATTTATGCACACTTTTAATATGTTTCAGAGAAACATTGATATTACTATAGATTATGGTAGCAGTTTACATTACAGTTATATTACAGTTCAGTACTAACATAATAATAGTGTGGCACATAATGCTATTTAATTACATAAATACCAAGATAATAACCAAGTAATAGCTTTGTATCAACAATAGGCAGTGTTACATTTGTTTCCATATTATCAATTTCAGTCTAATAAATAAACAGCTAAAAACCATGGTTGACACCAAGCTATTGCTTCGATATTACCTTGGCAATGGCAATCAAATAGCATTACATGGTTATTGTCTTTATTTTTTCATTAGTACCCCAACATTACCATGTTATTCTTAAGTGTCTGGCTTTTGATCATGACACAAGAGAGTTTGCAACCAAACAGCGTGTGAATGCAATACTGGACATTGAATATTGATAATCTGAAACTCAGTAACAAAACATAAATGCATAACACAAATAATCAAATCCACAAATAAGAATTATGAAAGCAAATACATATGGTGGCATATAGGCAACAGATTATTCTTCACTGGGGACAATCAGAATAATTCCATACAGTTACCCTCTTCAGCACCCTGCTTAGAGTCTTGACCACTTCCCGTTGAGTAACATGCTGAATGGCTTTGGAGAACTGAGGGAGCACATTGCTCAGCACACCCGTAGCTCTCTGGAGAACAATGAAGAATGCTGGCATTAGAAAAAGAAATAACAGAGGACAGAGAAAAGTAGAAGACTGAAAAACAGCAAAATGGGATACCAGAGGGAAAAAGCTATGGGAGAAGGAAAACTAGCAGAGAAAAAATAGGGTTTGAAGAAAAACAACTCCTACTAGAGACAAAGAGAATGGCAGAGTGTTTTTAGGAAGAGGTAGAGAAAAAAAGAGAAAACTGCAGTTTTAAGACATGAACTCATTCAAACCGATGGGCAGTGAGTGCACTACTTAAGATGTGAATACATATGTATATGTAAAGTAGCGTTAAGTTAATTACATGTATTCTGTGTTAGGGTAAAGTTTTCTGAGTGCTGTAGCATAGCTTATGTAAGCTTTACTCACAGTTATGATTCCTCCATCACTATGCCTCAGCAGATCCATACAACAGTCACACAGTGAAACAGCATGCTCCTTCAAACAGTCACAGATGAAAGAGTGGGTAATCCAATATTCACATACACCTCACCTCTAAATAGGTGACACAACACATAATTGCTCTTTCTGATTCACACTTGATTATTATTATTATTATTATTAGCATTAGTATTAGTAGCCGTAGTAGTAGTAGTAGTAGTACTAATATCATTATTGCAATATAGCCTAATCCATCTATTTCACTAGTGTTAAGTGGCTTATTTTCCAATCAGAAATTTCATTAATTTTAAGGTGTCCAAAAAAAATGAAATGAAAGAAAATGTTCATTTTCTCTTGTTCAGATGTATTAACAGCTGATCAACTTGTCAAACAAACATTCATAAAATGTCAGGGCTTACCTGAATGACAGGGGAGGTGACGGATGAAAGATTGATAATCAAGCCAAGTAAAGAATATAGAATCTCTCTGTATTCAGAGGCACTGCACATACTCTGCATAGAAAGAGAATAAATTCCTACACTTCATAATAAGCACACATCTTTTATGTCTCTTTGTGACAACCCTGTTCAAACAAGTTTTAATTGTTTTGGCATATGACGTCAACACAATGAACAGCAAGCTGCTCTTTTCTAAAAAGACAAGTCTGAAGCTATACTAACAATAGCAACCAGAAAGGCCTTCCAACATTCTGGATCATGAGCAAGTTTTTGACGGATGACATCATCTCTAGCCAGACAGCCAAGAGCTGATATCAGTGATGGAAGGACATGCTGATTGGACTTGTTGACATTTCTCTGAAAAATAAAGCAAACAGATGAACACATTTGCCCAGATGCACACAAACTGCATATAAAATTAACTTTGGTATCTAAATATCTTACCAATATTGTTGTAAATGGCACAATGATGGAATCTGTTAACAAATTTCTTAACTTAATGCAAAATCTGGAAGAGAACATAAAAATCACACCTACTGTAAATGCAAAATGGAATGTGTATATAGGTATAAATACAGACAATGACTGAAGATTTTTTTACTGTCCTACAAAGGGACCACATAGATAACATTTTGTGTTTACAATAAATGGCAAGACAAGGTTGTAAGGTGAGGGAGTACTGTCAAGTTAAACCTTACTTTTAAGTTCTTTAGAGCTATGTATGACAAAAGAACAAAAAAATCAAAGACTTCATCAACTGACCAAGTAATAAAAGAAAGCTTTGTGAAACCTCATAGGAGGGGACCTGTTTCCAAGGCGAGCAAGTGCCTACTGCATCACAGTAGAAAAAGTTTCCCCAAATGTAAACATTCCCCAAACGCACAAAATGTCCTAGTCATACAAGAGATACAGGACAATTCAATTTAGTGGTCAAATAGTACTGACTGTCCTGTCTCTGAAGATGGTCACTCATCCACATCAAACGCAGTAAAAGCCAGATGGATTTGCTGTGTTCTTTGTATCTGCACTGCACAGTCATTTTCTTTTTTACGTATGACTAAAAGTTTAGTGTGCTCTATGACACATGTACATGTAAATACTGTAAACGTTTTACTGAGGGATATTTGGAATCACTTCGTTTGCTTGAGTCTCTAAGGAACAGGTTGAGAGCAGCCTTTAAGTGACATTAAGGCTTGGATAATACATTTATTATTATTTATTTAAGAAGCCACAGTCACTGCTCTCTGGCATCTCCTGATATTGGTGGCTCTATGCTGTTAATATAATATGGGTATTATGTATGATATGTTAATAAGACTTTAGTGTAGGTCTATTTTTGCATTTAAATATCAGTATTTCCTTTAAAATGTCTTATGTGTTTTGTTTGTCTAGGTATCATTTATACCCATCTTCCGTTGCAAAGTTCTTCAGAATGTTGACCGCTGTGTTCTCCTGCTGCTGCTTTGGCTTTGAGATGCACACCATGAGGTTCCTCACTAACCTTTAGATTCAGATAAGAGTAAATGGAGATGGATAAAGAGAGGAGGAAAATAAATAACTGAATGAAATGAATATTTTGTTCCAATATAAGGATGGTATTTATCTTGGGACCAGCAACTGTGATAATAATGTCAAAAGCACATCAACACTGAAACTGATTCTTTCTAATTTTCTGAAATCTGACTTGCCTCAGGTGCACAAGCAGATAAAAAAAAACATCATTTCAAATGAGCAATGACAGAGCAAAAGTTCTTGAAATATCATTAAAATGATGTGGCAGTTAAAATGACAATGACAAACATATGGCCCAGGGCTGGATTAAATTCCATCCACTGATGGGAGGGGGTAAAAGATTTATGTCTATGTAATATATAATTTAAGGTCCATGCAAAGTGCTTCATTATGGTGGAAAATAGTGGCATTTTCGTTTCAGTAACATCATTGTTCTGACTAGTTTAATCTCCTGACAACATAAAGAAATAACTTACATGTGCAAATTAAGGTTCTCAATGGCTAAACGTCTACCACGTGGCATTTCTGAGTACACAGATAGTAATGCCAGGCATTCTTTCTTCACTTGATCATGCTCTGATGAAACCAAATGAACAATGGACTCTCTGGTGACTGGACAAGCCATCAACAGCTTCTGGTTTTCATCTGAAAACAACAGAAAAACAGTGAAGGAATTGAGAGACTGTATGTTCCCAATGAATAACAACTTGCTTTTAAACACAATGACATGAGCACAGCATCATTATTTCTGTGTTGATAACAAAGATATTTGTATTCCATACACGCATCGTGCATAGTTATCCAAACAAATGATCAAAGTTAGTCTTTCCTTTATTTGTCACCTGGCTGTAGCTTGTGGTTGAAAATCAACATTTCCGACAAAACACTGACAAGATTTTCAAAATAGACACAATGCCAATATAGAGGTTAAGCTTACAATTTTATTTTACTCTCCATTTCCTGCTGTATCAATGACAGTAAAATAATGCACAGACAAACCCAGACGATGACGTGTCAATTATCTACATACCATTTCCACAACAAACAGCCCTCCATAATTTCAAAGCAGTAATGCACAGTTCATGGCTGTCTGGATCATTTGTTTTCTGCAACAGGCAACTGTAGAGAAAATAAAAATAAAGCTGTGATCATGTAAGTAATGCATGTCTACAGACCTAGTTTCCAAAATCAAAACACCTAATATTTTCTGATGAAGCAGTCTTGCTACAGCAAGGTGTACCAAAATGAACTCTCATATATAAAAAAATAATATTTGATTTTTTTTTCTTCTTTTTTCTTTTAGTTTAGTAATATACACTCACAGCCACTTCATTAGGTACACTGTTCAACTGCTTGCTAATGGAAAACACTAATTACCCCGTCATGTAGCAGCCTCTCAATGCAGTTAAGAATTACTGCAGTTCAAACCAAGCATCGGGATGAGGAAGAAAGTAAATCTGAACATGGCCTTGCTGTTTGTGCCACATGAGCTGGTCTCAGTATTTCAGAAACTGCTGAACTTCAAGGATTTTACCACACAACTATCTCTAGGGTGAAAAAGGGAACATATCTAGTGAGTAGCAGTTCTCTAGGCAAAAATTCCTTGTTAAGGTCAGAGGTCAGAAGAAAATGACAGGACCACTTTAAGCTGATAGTTAGGTAGCCATATCTCAAATAACCACTCATTAAACCAAGGTATGCAGAAGAGATTCTCTGAACGCACGATATGTCAAATCTTGAAGCAGATGGGCTATAGCAGCAGAAGACCACACTGGGTGCCAGTCCTGTCAGCACAGAACAGGAAAATGAGGCTACAACTTGGACTCAACAAAATTGGATAACAGAAGTTTGGAAAAATGTTGGCTGATCTGATAAGTCTCGATTTTTGCTGCAACATTCAAACCGTAGAGCCAGAATTTGGCATTAACAACATGACATATGGTGGTTTGGTAATTGTTTGGGGGATATTTTCTTGGCAAACTTTGGGTTCCTTGGTACAAATTGAGCATCACTGAAGGGCTACAGCCTACCTGAGTATTGTTGCTAACCATGTCCATCCCTTCATGACGCACAGTGTACCAGGCTTCTGATGGCTGCTTCCAACTGCATAAGCCACCATGTCACAAAGCACAAATCATCTCAAAATGGTTTGCTGAACATGACAATGAGTTCATTATACTCAAATGGCCTGTGAGGAACTGTGTGATGTCACTATGGACCAAAATCTCTGAGGAATGTTTCCAGCACCTTGCTGAATCTTTACCATGAAGAATTAAGGCAGTTCTGAAAGCAAAATGAGGCCCAACCCGGTATTACAAAGGTGTATTTAATGAAGTGGCCAGTGAGTTTATGTAAAAGTAAGAAGCATGAAAGACAGTGCAAGTTAAAATTTATATTATTTTATATAGTATTAAATACTGTATAAACCGCTGAAGCACTTTATGTCATGGCCTGTGTCTTTCTTTTTGGATTTGCATGGTCTTTGAGTTCCCTATAGTTATGTTTCTTTGCTTTTTCTTACATGTTAGCATTTTGCCTTATTTTGTATCTTGCTATCCTATTTGTATTTTTACTCTAGTGAGCCTTCCTTTGTTATTTAGTTCTCCAGTGATTTCCCTGCTGTGTTCTTGTCTATTGTCAAGTTTGTGCTTATGTCTAGCTTTCTGTTCCTGTTTTATTTTGAAACCTGTTTAGTCTCATGCATTGTGTTGAATTTTACTTCCTGCCCCTGATTGTTGCCACCTGTGTCCCTCTCCCTCCTGTTTCTCGTTTGCTCGTTAGTCTGCGTCTATTTATACTCTGTGTCTCTTCAGTTCTGTGTCATGTCCTCGTCGTTGTTTTGGATGTTATGTCTGCAGTGAGAGGGTTCTGCTTTGTCGCTTCTTATGCTGGATTTATTTTCATGGACTTTGTAACCCTGTTTGGTGAATGGCTGAATAAAGCCTTCGTAGTTCTTCAGTCTGTCTTTGAGTCTGCATCTTGGGTCGTGCCTGAGCTCTCTCACACGCACAACCATGACAAACGTAGGTGTGTAACATGAGGGGGTCTTGTCTAAGGACCCCTGCTGGAGGTATGCCGCAAAAGGGATTCGAACCCCGGTCTCCCATGTGGATACTGGAAAGTATATTTGAAAGTATGCAAATTGACATGCATACTCTTACGTTAGCTCTATTTATCTATTTGCTTTTACTTATTTACTCATCTGTTTCTTTCTTAGTCCTTCCTGTTTTTAGTTACGTTTGCTTAGTTCTCACTGTTAACTTATTAGAATTTAATTATTATTGGGGCTGTATTGATAGATCTCATTCAAACTACTGATCTGGTTGGTCATCTTCCTTTAGATAAGCCTCATGCTGTTGGTCTTTCCCAGCATGTAGTAATGTGGTTTAACTCCTACATGCATAATAAAAAGGGAAGTGTGGGTGTAAGTCTGATTACTCAGCAGCCAGTGCTGCTTCAGGGTTTGAACCTGGGACCACTGCTCCTCTCTACTTTTGTGAATGATTTACCCATTATTTTTCTGTCTGCTCTGTATGCAAATGACACTATCATATACACATCAAAGGCTTCTGATGCTCTGTGGTTTGTTTGTTTTTTTTAAATCAAAACTTAAAAAGTGGTGGTTGTTGAATCTCAAACTCCAGCTGACTCTTTGATTTTTAAACTGTAATGATAGTGATTCTGAAGATATAAAAAGGATGAGGTTCGGGAAGAGGGTGCTTTGAGAGTCTCTACTTAAAGTGCTGCTCCTAGGACCTGAGCAGCAGAAGATGGATGGACACAGGGACAGATGCATGGATGGACTCGCACTTGAAGTATTACTTGGTGCTTTCACTCTACTATAATTTGGATGTAAATATTGTACTTTGTATTCTATCATGTATTTTATAGCTTTAGCCAAAAAATCTTTTTTCATATTCATTATTATAGATCAAACTACCAGCAACAAACCCAAGCTGTGTGTTTTAAGTAATTTATACCTCAATGAATCAAAAATGATTTCATGATTATCTTAATGATTCTGAAACTTTAGGCACTTTAAACATATGTGCACTGCTAAGCTGTTTCAGTAGGGTTATGTGTACTTCAGTAAAAAAGTCCAAATACTTTGTTTCCACTTGAAAAATATTTCCCAGCTCTAACAGTTTAAAGTAGTGCAGCTCCACATTTCATGTAAAAAGACCCTGAACACTGTGCCCAGTGTGTTCCTCATTAAATATTCTGAGTTCCTGTTCCCCCATTGTTCTTAGCTCCACATAAAGGACTTATGACCACATTGCCAGTAACACCAGCCCTGCTGTAGCCAAGATCTGGAGACAATTATTGGACGAGGTGTGGTGGAATAACTAGGGGGAGCTGCCTGGAAAAGGCCCTGCTGTAGGCGTTTCTTCCCGGTAAGAGTGAAGTGAAAAATGTAGCAAATGACCACACTTCCCCCCCCACTTTCAGGGGCCATAACTGGACCGCGCTGTGGGTCCTGTGGAGGTTTTCCTACAGCCTTGTGGAGTTAAAGTCCTGGAGCAGCACCGGGGATCCAGCCGGACTGTTTGGATCACTGTTCGGGTCCAGCTCACACAGGTACCGCTGCTCTCTGATCTCAGAACCAGAGGCTGAATGTCTCAGCTCACCCTTTGGGGGTTTTTAGATCCTACAAACACTTAAAATACTGTAGTACTTTTACAAAGTCACAGCTCTGCTGATTTTAGTGGAATATGAGGAAAAGTCACACATGAAGGAAGTTCTTGAAAAATGAAGTAAAACTGGGTGGAAGGTGATTCTCTAAGGGGTTTTGTCCTGTTGAAGAAACGTGTGGCTCCAAAGACGTTTCCTCACCGAAACCCGGAGATCTCCATGAACCATCTGCTGAGACACCAACAGTTCTTATGATTAGTGGTATAAAAATGAGCAACATGACTAAACTATACATTTATACTCCTTAGATTTACTGACTGAGTGAGTTAAGAAGGTTTCTTCAAATTTAAAGTCAAATATTGCTCAGGATTAGAAATGTGTTCCACATTTAGTTTGGTCAGCCTTTGATACCGATGATGTTACATATCTGAAGAACAAAGCTCATATCAGATTTTATTTTGGTGTGGGTCTTCAGGTCATCCATTGGTCTAGACTGATGTGGGTGGGCTCTGCAGTGCACAAACTCTACTATCTAGACCAATCAAGAGGCTCTGAACATCAGACCAACTTCACAGGAAGACTGTCCACAGTTTGAGAACCTTCTCCTTGCAGTTTCTCCCATGTTTCCATGACACTGGGAGTACTGGGTTCTTATTTTGGTACTTTGGGTTGTTTTGCAGTACTTTTTCATGAGTGCTGGAGGCTCTAGACTACAAAACCATGTTTGCTGAATGTTGCTCTGCTGATGTTGAAGCAGTGCAGCTGCTCCGTAGTGACGTTTCTCTTCCATTGAATGTCATTCATTTCTCTCTCATAAACAAAACTGAACTAAACTATGGCTAAGAGACCATCCCACATTTCTTAGCATGGTTTATGTGATCAAACACATGTGATGTGATCAACCTTTAACCTTTATAAAGAACCCCTCACCTTTTTGAAGTTCCAAAATGAAAGCTGAACTGACGTCGTGATGTTTTCTGCATGTCAGACAGCTGCAGTCTTTAAACGTTGCCTCGACATTGTTAGAGTTTTGAAAAGGAAACAGTTTAAGAATTATTCCGTGCTGTCTCTTTGTAGATTAGAATAAACCAAATAAAACATTCTCCACTAAAGGAATGACTCCACAGCTCATCTGTGACCCTGCTGAGACATCTCAAACTCAGCATCTCTGCACTGAGGACACGGACATGAAGGGTGGACAGGCCAGGATTCTAACATCATGATATGTTCTGTTCACCATAAAACAAATGGGACAGAATGTAGGGACATGAACTGCTTTAGTGTGGTTTATTTTATCAAAGACAGGCTAATGTCTGAGTGTATGAGCAGAGGACATTGTGTGGACATCTGGTCTCAGCCATACTCTAACCATAGCCGCTCTCAGTCTTTAAATAAGACAGAGAACGCTCTGAACGACCGGTGTTCCATGCAGAAACATCATCAGCCTCCGTCTGTCCACAGCAGACATGGCCAAAGTCCAGTCTGAGGTCCGATTTTATGTCTTAAAGTATTATCCATGGCTAATAAATCATTCTGTCATGCTCCCTGGGTTTTGGTGTGGGTATAGGTATCTGTGGGTTTTTGTGTCTGCATGTGTTTCCTATTTTCTCATTTCTTGGCCTGTGGTTCAGTTTGGATTGTAAAGACATGTTTCCTGCCTGTTATTTCAGGATGTTGTATCTGAGTTAGTTTGATTCCTTGGCTTTGGTTTGTTGTCTCCTCTCTGTCTCCTTGTCTCCAGTCACTGTGTTGTTTTCCTGTTTCCAGTTGTAGCCATGATTTAGTTTTGAGCCTCATCTCTATTTGTATTTTGGTTTAATGAATGAATGAATAAATAAATGGATGGATGATTTATCACTGCATGCAAAAATCATATAACAAAATTTACCAAGCTGTGATAACAGACTGTACCATATAAATGCAAAACACATAAAAGATAATAAAAATGGATACTTATGTAAAAGAGCTGTTAAATACATATAACACTGTTAAAAATGAACATATTGCACATACAGTCCAATAAAAGGCAGCATTTCTGAAATATAAGTATTTGTGCAGTGAGAGGAGGAGAGAGTGTTCAGGATGTCTGTGTGATGAAAGCTCTTCCTCAGCTGCTGCTGCAGCATTTCACAGCCCTGTAGCGCCTCCGTGAGGGCAGCAGGCAGAACAGATGTGCTGTCCTCAGTGATCCTACGGGCTCTGCTGTAGGACTGACACCTGTAGATGGTGTCCAGGGAGGACAGGGGAGCACCGAGGATTTTTGTGAGCCCCTTCTGAAGAGCAGCCCTGTCTGCTGTGGAACAGTTCCCGGAACAGTCTGTGATACAAGACGTTCAAACACTCTCCATAGAGCAATGAGAAAAGAGGTTAATCATCCTCAGTGTCCACAGGAACTTTTCACACAGCAGTGGAGTCCACAGTCCATTTCAAGTCCCCGCTGAGCTGATGTCGGTCTGCTTGGGCACAGGAACGAGGGTCCAGTTTTCCTCTTCTCTCTTCGCGTACCGAGGTTCTTGCTTGTACTTTTGGTTCTGTTATTCCAGCTGCTCTTGTGGTTTCTCCTCTTATCAGCTTTGTATTTGTCTTCTGTTTCCTGCTGTGATCCTGGGTTTGGTGTCCACAGCTGTGGTCATTGTTGGTTTCCACACTCTGTCTGTTGTATCCTCAGGTTGTGTTAGGCTCGCTTCTAACCCTGCCTATGTTTAGTTTATTAGTCCTCTTTGCGTCTCCTGTGTTATCCTCTTGTCTTCTTCTTCAGTTTCATGTCATCATTTCCTGTCAGGATGTGTCTCACTTGCTGTTTTTCTTTAACCAGTTGTGGCCTGTGCATTATGTTGACTTTTACTTCATGTCCCTGATCGTTGTCACCTGTGCTCCCTTCCCACTTGTTGTCACTTTGTCATTAGTCTGTGTGTATTTGTCCCCTGTCTGTCCTCAGGGCTGTCTGGTTTGTTAGGTCTTCTCCTCGCTTCATGTTTTGTTCTTTGGATTCTGTTTACTTCATGGACCTTTTACCAGTTTAAAATAACTTCATTCAGTTTTTAAAAAACTGAATAAAGATTTACTCTACGTGGACAAAGTGTCTCTCACATGAAGTCATTAACATGATGTTATTAAGCTTAATGGGAATAACTGGGACTTCACATCAACACAAGACCATCAAATCACAGCATCTGATGGACACAAACGACAGACAGCCCACAGAGACATAACATGCTGCGGAAAGCTGTTTGCACATAAGTGGGGCACCATCTGCTGGAATCAGGTTAGATTGCAGGGCGGACTGATCACAGTCACTTAGTGAAGATTCAGGAACATACTGGTTGGTGCCTTTTCCTTGTTTTTGAGAGGGTTGATTCAGATCAGGTGTCTCGTCTTCTTATGACCCCGAGTTTTCCCGCCACAGGGACTTAAGCGTGTGGAGGTCATGAACACCATGTCTTCCCTCAGCTGCTTCCTGCTGGTTCTGCTGGTCCAGTTCCCTCTGACTCGGTCCAGTCCAACCGCAGCGGACTCAGACACAGGTAGGAGGCTTCACAGACGTCGTGTTGAGCAGAGTTTAGCTGTTTCTGACAGATTCCTTCTTCAAAGTCTACTAAAAGCAGGCCTGTGCTTATCACCAACAGTTTGTCCTCCATAAACCCAAAGACATTCACTTTAAATGACACCACAGGACAGAGAAAATGAGACATTCTCATATCTAATGATCATAACCGTCACAAAATGATTCACCTACGTTTGACTAATTATAAATAGATTCTATAGTAGGTCCAAACCAACACCAAATTGAACTTGCTCCAACCTTTAAAGGCACTGTTCCTTATGTAAGCTACAAAGTGATATCACTGCCTTTTTATGGTCAGCATCCTCATCTTCCTTCTGCTCCTGTTAGGGGTCTCCACAGCAGATCATCTGGCTCCATCTCAGCCTATCGCTGCATCCTCCTCCCTCACAGAGAGATGGATGCAACACTGCCTGTCAAAAAATTATTTACGAGCGGGCAATAAGCTTGTCATAAGGATATGATGACATCAGTATATGAAATATATGAATATGAACTATAAGTGAACATATAATAAATGATGCTTTGTGATACATTCTATGTACAGATATTGTCATGAGGGAGTGGACACAGCGAGGACACAGTGAAACCATTTTGGATGGTGGTTCTTCTTGTAAATTTTTAGGCGGTTGGCAAACAGAGTGCATTACCGCCACCAACTAGTATCCCGTCCACCCGTATCATCTCTGCGTAGGGCCCGCGACCCTGGTGTCGTCAGTCAAGGCAGGTGGTGCTGCTTTCTTCCTCAAGACATGCCTGGTGCTCAGGTTTTATAGCACACAGGTCAGTCAGTACATAGGGAGGGGTCTATCGGTGACCCAATCACAAAAATAGGGAGGGGTCTAGCTCCAATCAATCAGACTGCTACCAGAGAAAAAAAAAATCCTAAAATCTGACAATAGGAAATTAAAAATTTATAATTCTTGGAAATTGGCAAAGATATCATGTAAAATGTCTCTCATCTCTCACACCTCTGTGACCTGCTGCAATGAATCGGTGGGGGGACACCAAAGAAAAAGGTCCTGTTATGTCCCTCTTTATGTGGGAATGCTCAGCCTTTTTACTCCTTTTCTCTCTGTCCCACTCTAACAAAATGTCTCATATTTGGACTGGCTCTGAAGGACATGTACTTTCCTAAAGTCAGGTTTTTAATCTGGTCCTTGTGACAAAAGAAGGGACTGCTTATTATTACCTCAAAATTATGGTTAACCTGTCTAAAGCCAATCAGGGAAAGTCACCAAAAGGCACAAGTTTAGCAGATTTTGGTGAATATGATGGAAACACCACACAGAAAATGAAGCTGCAGTTTATACTAAAATAGTTTTCTTCTCTCTTTTGCTAGCTATAGTTCAGTGTTTAACAAAGAGGAACACGGCATGAAGAGAAGCTGTTTATATGTGTGTGCCATGATTGGTTAAAACTAAAACTGTGAGGGAGGAGGATGCAGGGATAGGGTGAAATGGAGGCAGATGATCTGCTGTGGAGACCCCTAACAGGAGCAGCTGAAAGAAGATGATTTCTAATTGCATACAATATTTTATAATTCCATAAAAATTATATTTTATAATTTCATATAATGACATCATTGTGATAAATTTATTGCCCCTTGAATTATTTTTTGACAGGTAGTGCTGCATAGATCTCTCGTCACACCAACCCTCTGCATGTCCTCCTACACTACATCCATCAGCCTTCTCTGTGGTCTTCCTCTTCTCCTCCTGCCTGGCAGCTCCATCTTCAACATCCTTTGTCCAATATGTCCACACCATCTCAGCCTGAGCTGTTCCTCTGGACTCATATCTAATATTGTCCATCCTGGTCACTACCAGTGAACATGTCAACATCTTTAATTCTACCACTTCCAGCTCCACCTCTTGTCTTTTTGTCAGTGCCACCGTCTCCAAACCATACATCATAGCAGGTCTCACTAGCCTCGTCTTATCTTCTACCGCTTTTCCAGGGGTCCGGTCGCGGAGGCAGCAGTTCGAGCAGAGAAGCCCAGACTTTCCTCTCCCCAGCCACCTCCTCCAGCTCTTCAGGGGGGACACCAAGGCATTCCCAGGCCAACTGGGAGACATAATCTCTCCAGCGTATCCCAGAGGGATGTCCCCGAAACACCTCAAGTGAGAGACGTCCAGGGGGCATCCTGATCAGATCCCTGAACCACCTCAACTAGCTCCTTTCAATGTGGAGGAGCAGCGGCTTCACTCTGAGCCTCTCTAAGGGTGAGCTCAGCAACCCTGCGGAGAAAGCTCATTTCAGCCGCTTGTATTTGCGATCTCATTCTTTCAGTCATTACCTAAAGCTCATGACCATAGGCGAGGGTAGGAATGTAGATAGACCGGTAAATCGAAAGCTTTGCCTTAGAGCTCAGCTCCCTCTTCACCACGACAGATTGGTACAACATCCACATCACTGCAGACGCTGCCCCAATCCGTCTGTCAATCTCCCGCTCCATCCTTCCCTCACTCGTGAATAAGACCCCAAGATACTTGAACTCCCCCACTTGGGGCAGGACCTTGTCTCTAACACAGAGAGGGCAATCCACCCTCTTCTGGCAGAGTACCATGGCCTCAGACTTAGAGGTTCTGATTTTCATCCCAGCTGTAGGTCGCTGCTTGAGGAAGCCATCAGAACCACATCATCCGCAAACAGCAGAGATGAGATCCCCCGGCCACCAACCATGACACCCTCCGTTCCCTGGCTGTGTCTAGAAATCCTGTCCATAAAGATTATGAACAGGATCGGTGACAAGGGCAGCTCTGGCAGAGTCCAACTCTCACCGGGAACAAGTCCAAGTCCACAAAACACAGGTAGACTGGTTGGGAAAACTCCCAGCACCTTCAAGAATCCTCGAGAGGGTGAAGAGCGGGTCCAATGTGCCACAACCAGGACGAAAAAGACATTATTCCTCCTGAACCAGAGGTTCGACCAAAGGCTGGACTCTCCTCTCCAGTATCTTAGCATAGACCTTCCCAGGGAGGCTGAAGAGTATGATTTCTCTGTAATTGGAACACACTCTCTGGTCCCCTTTTTTAAAGAGGGGAACCACCACCCCAGTTTGCCAAGCCAAGGGTACGGTCCCCAACTGCAGAGACGTGTCAGCCAGGACAGCCTACAACGTCCAGAGCCTTGAGGTACTCATGGCGAATCTCATCCACACCTGGGGCCCTGATACAGAAGAGTTTAAGAACTTCTGCAACCTCAGCCCCAGTGATGGGCGAGTCACCCCCTCGTCCTCATGCTCTGCTTCTATTATAGAAGACGTGTCAGTGGGATT
>VUQH01084632.1:0-11179 GCA_015106775.1 Etroplus canarensis
AACTAACGTCACTAATTACTTCCTCCAAACCATCAACATGCCTACATGCCTATTAGATCCCATCCCTACTGTCACGGTCCCTCTGGGTGCCCCCCCCCCTCTCCCCCACTCTCCCCCACTCAGGTTTTCTTGTCCTCATCCTTGTCCCTGACCCTTGGTTTTCCCTCATCCCTAGGTGTCCTCATCACAGTCTGTTTTGTCTTAGTCTTATTTTGGTAGTCTCTCTGGTCCTTGTTGCACTTCCCCTCCTACTGTTCCAGCTGTTCCCTGTTACCTATTGTTCATGTGATTGGCTGTCTTGTCTATTTAAGTTCTGTCCTCTTGTCTCCCCGTTGTCGCAGCATTGACTTACACCATGCCATGCCATGTTCACGTTACCTCGACCTTGGACCACGCCATGCCATGTTCATGTTTTCACGATCCTGGATTCATGCTTAGGTTTTGTTTTGGTTTTGTCAAGTTCCTAAGTTTGGCAATAAAGCCATTTTTTAGTTAAAGTCACGTTTCTGCGGTCTGCATTGTGGGTCCACGCCACACCACCTCTCCCGCCTGGGAGAACCATGACAAGTTCAGAGTGAAGATGCAGCAGTTTACCACAGCGGTGGGGTGTTCACATGGTGATTTGTAGTTAAACAAAAACCTCCCTCAGTCAGTCTGCAGAGACACGGAGCTGTTACAGTAGGAATTGACAGCAATTACTGAAGATGAAGAGACCCTGACACAGACCACTGAACACAGAAGTGACAGTAACATCAGTAAGCACAAAACACAGATTTACATTGATATAACAAATTCATCTGGAGGAATTTTGTGAAAAGGATTTAAATGAACGCTGAAAAAGTGATTCATATTCTCTTTACATTGCCTAATCAAGAATCAAGCCTAATCAAGTAATCGCTGCCCAATAAGGAGTAATCAAGCCAAAACTTGTTTAGATATGAACGATGAATTCAAATTTTTGATTTGCTAATTATACATTATCCATTACATTTACATATGAAGCTGGATGATCATGATAAAAATGTCTATTTTAATTTTTTTTTTTACAAATATGTAATGTAACCTTTGTAATACATTTAACATTACTAATAATAACAAGCTTTATTAAAAACACTGATCATTAACATCACAGGTATTAAGTGACTCATATCCAGCTGCTGTGCCAAACATACGCTTCTCTAAGCTGTTGTTGGTAACACTTAGCAGCAGTGTTGTTCTCTGACATAAAGCTTTAGTTTCCTCTGGAAACATTAAACTTATATTGACAAGAGCAGCAGATGTAGTCCTACCTCACCTCCCACACTGAGCTCTTGTCCTGGACTTCAGCAGCCCCTCTAGCCTTCACACTGGCTCCTGCAGAGGGACTGGGACTCCCTGTGATCATAGTGGAGGACCTAGCTCTTCTTTCAACCAGCTCTCCAAGCTCAGGCACAGGGTGCTGCTGCAGCATCCACTCTTCTCCTCTGAATTGGTCAGGATGCCCTCTGTCACCTCTGTACCATCCACCTCCCATTTCATCACTCCTGCCTGAGGAGAGTAGCCAGTCAGCAGGCAGGCCAGCATAGCTGAGCCCCCAGAAAGTTGCTCAGAGGAGGGGGGAAGCAGAGAGTCTGAGGGCATGACCATAGGGCCTAGCTGGAAGGGAGAACAGAGACACACGAGAAGCAGATAAACTTCCTCTGCAAGACAGAAAGCTGAATATATGAAAGTGATGATATACAGTATGACAAATTAAAGGCAGTGTGAATTAGCTGTGTGCAAGGTGGTGGTAAATGGGAGAAAATGAAGGAGAAAAAAAAGTTAATCTTCACTCTGTCACACATCTTAAATTTTTTAAATCTTAAATATATGTTTGCATTAAAATAATGATAGTATACACCAGTAAATGTCTTGTGGCTACATTTATTTATTTATCTGGTGATAAAAATGAACTACCTACAGACATTTAGACTTTGTCATCTGTGTGTTTCACTTCCTTTTTGCCACAAACTAACAAACTGTAAATTCAACTGTCAAATTACATCTTTTGTTTTTTTTTTTAGTCAACAACGTAAAATAATATATCCAGCAGGGTGAATCCCTCATGTCATATTTTCAGTGTTGGATACATATCTACAGAATATAAAACACTCAGAAAAAGTCCTTTTAAAATTCCACTGGTATTTAAAAAATAGATATTTCATGTTGTAGTAATAGGAACACTTGTACCTAGAGTGAAGGATGAGTTTGGTTCCTCAGCCAGAGGAAACAGATCAGAGATCAAATGGCTTACAAGTCCATATACCATTTTATGCATTTTTAGTGTAAATTGACAGATTAAAGTAAACTGACACTAATACTGCACTTGTAACATATTTTAAAATATTTTAATCACTACAAAACAGATTTTCTCCCAAAGTTTCTGACATCTTTTCCTCTTTTCCATGAAAATTATGAATGTTGTATTTCCAAACAGTATTCCTCCTGATTTTGTGTGCCATGTTGCCTTCAGTGTGTTGAGAGCAGAGAACTCATTTCCATAGAGAGGAGGCTTTGCATCATTCGCTGATCCTCCAGAGAACTGAGAAGGTTTATAGTCCTGTCAATTCAATGCTGCAGGACTCAGCTCAGTCAGTCAACATAGCAGAAACCACAACCACCATGACTCTCATCACCATCCTCATCTGTATGCTGGTCTGCATTAAAGGTCAGAATTATGATAATGCATGGACTGAAACCTAATACAACTCAGTATTTGTACTGTTGAATGAACCCCAGATGGCTCTGAAAGTTCATCTGAGAGGAATAAAATGTATTCTCACTTTTTTCAGGATCTGCCAGTCAAGTTACAGTGACAGCTTGCTGTAGCAACATCATCACTTGAATCCATTGTCACTTTGACCCTTAACATCAATCCAAAAGTAACAACATGGTCAGATGGAGATAGTAATGCATACTGGTATCAGCAGAAATCTGGGGAGGCTCCAAAGCTGGTGATCTATCTGGGTCAAAATCCCACAAGTGAGTTTTCTTCACGATTCTCTGGCCAAGGAGATGGAGTGAATGCTGCGATGACCATCAGTGGAGTTCAGACTGAAGATTCAGCAGTTTACTACTGTCAGAGTTACCACAGCAGTGGGGTGTTCACACAGTGATATGTAGCTATTCAAAAACCTCCCTCAGTCAGTCTGCAGAGACGCTGAGCTGTTACAGCAGGAACTCACTGCAGCTGGTGAAGTGGAAGAGACTCATACAAACAACACACAGCTGACAGTAACCTCACCAAGCACAAAACATATTTTAATTTGGGGAAAATTTTGAGAAAAGACATTTTAAAATTCTGAGTCCTTCACATTTCCCCACAGTAATTGAGCCAAAAGTTGCCTCTTTTGTTTTAGCTTCACTAAATATCAAATTCTGTTTTTTAAGCAAAAATTATAATGGAATTTTATTAACAAAAACATTAATTATTAATGTGACAATGCCAGCCATCAACCTTTTAAGGTTAGCTTGGCATTTTCTTCTTTTGGCCTCTCACTTCAGGGGGTCACCACAGCAGATTATCTGCCTCCATATCACGGATAGGGATAGGGAAACATGAACAAAACAGTAACACACAACACTTACCTATGTTTACAATTAAATTAAAATCTTTGTAATGAAAGGCATAAAACAAGAATAAAAGTTCACTTTAACAAGAACCATCAAATTTTTTGTACATTATAAAAGTTTTCCATTTTGACACCAAAAAAAAAATTCTTACATAATACGATCACTCTTATTGACTAATAATGAACCAGCTGATGGCAACAATAATATTTTATGAGTTTGTTCTTTTAAAAGTTTTCATCAGGTCACTGATGAAACAGTATTGACAGATTGTTTTCACTTTGCATTTGACAAATTTTTCCCCCCACATGCAAACACAGATATTTCTTTAACTGTGCAGGTTGTGTTTTGAATGATTGTTGTGCATCACTGCTCCTAAAGTAGTTTAAGAAGAACTGAGAAACATCTATGCAGAGCCTCTGATAGTCAGATATATCATTACGATGATGTTACTCACTCCACTGCTGATCACCCTGGTGCTCAGACTTCAAGGTGAGAAGTACTGTGGTTTATTAGGGTTTGTTCTCTATTAACTTAGAATATAGGTTTTGAAAACGTAAAGCTGAATATGGTTTGGTTTTTACGTTGTGTTTTACATCACATTTTAATTTGAAAAATAATGTATAAATCTCTAGGATCTGATGCCAGTCCGACTGTGACTCAGTCTCCTGTATTTAAGTCTGCTGGTTTGGGGGGAGAGAGTTTCTCTGAGCTGTACTGCCAGTAAAGGAGTCGATGATTATCTCAGTTGGTATCTACAGAAACCTGGACAGCCACCCAAACTGCTTTTTTATAAAGTCAACAGACATCAATCTGGGACTCCGAGTCATTTCAGTAGCAGTGGATCTGAGCCTGAATTCACTCTGACAATCAGTGGAATTCAGCCTGACGATGCAGGAGATTATTAGTGTATGGGAGAATATGTAGGTCTGTTCACACAGTGACAAGGAGTCATACAAAAACCTCCCTCATTCAAACCACAAACTCTTTGTAGCTTTGCAGCTGTGAGTTTCTACTGAAAACTCTGACAGAGATGACTACATTTCAAATTTCAAAGGCGGAAATGAAAACATTCATTTATTCCTATTATTATTGTTGTTATTATTATTATTATTATTATTAATGTATGACTTTCGAAAACAGAGTTACAAGGTCCTTCACATTTACTTTAAGAATAAAATCCACAGTTATAAAAAAATAAGCTCACATATTCCAACATACTGTACAGTTGATACATAGACAAGTACAAGCATTCAAATATAGGTACATGCATACATTCTTACATAAAAGTGCTAGTGAGGACCAAGGTCAAAATCAAAGAGGCAGAGTAAAAAATGCTTAAGAAAATGGAATCTTATTTAAAAGAAAATGTTTCAGCAAACATTTACAACAAACCACTGAAAGTGTTCTCCCAACAACCTTAAAAGAATTAAAATGGAAAAAGATCAGAGGCTATAATAAGGTCTTAGGAGTTTTGCTATACAAATAAGGGCCTGACCATGCAGGACTTTACATGTGATTATTAAAATTTTATTGGATGCCACTGAAAGGAGAAGGTGCTACATTCTGAACTAATTGAAGACAGGCTTGGGAGGGCTGTGCAGGTGAAAAATGAGATACAGTCAAGACAGAAGAAGATTAGAGTGTGTCCTAGAAGTTCCAAATGTCGGGGTCATACTGTAGGCTTGATTTTTGCAATATGTATTACAAAAAACAGAAACTGGATGGGAATAGAGATTCAAATACAACCCTTTCATGTATGAGTTATGACATCTTCAACCAAGAATTTTACTATAACTTTTTATTACCCTTTAGGCATGAAAAGAACAATTCAAAAGAAATGTTTTTGAACATGTAATTTTCACAAAGTTATTTATATGTCCGCTCAGCTGGACAGCATGCTTTTTGTGTTTTCAACCAGGAAAAAGAGTATTTTAATAAACAATAATATAAACTGGTACAGTTTGCAAAAACTATGAAATAAAATGCTTTAAATGCTCTTTAACTTCTGCAAAACCACTTAATTTTAGATGATTTCAAAGACTAGGGCCAAACATGACCTCAGTGTGGCACAATCATCCACTGTGTTAGCTGATATGCCACTATAGCAACAAAACACATGGACATTAAAGAAAGTGGCTTTTGAATAACTGTCCACTGGAGTGACTACCATGCTTGAAAGGGTTAAGTGCTCGTCAAATACATACACTGAAAATAGTTTGTTTCTTATTAAAACATGGAAATAAATAATGCTAATATCTTATTTGGCAAAATCTGATCGTAATTTAGATGTATGATTTAATTTTTATGAGAGCACTGATTGCAAATTTAATGGCTGAATAAATAACATACATTACCTTAATAATCTAATTAAGCATTGAAGGGTATATATTTTTAGTGGCCCATCTTAATGACAGCTCTATCTCTAAAGGTGTCCCTGAACTACTTATGGCAGAACTTAGCTGAGGTAACAGACTGATCTGGCCCACCCGGTTTGGGATCCAGGATTAAAGCCCTCCAGTACGGAACACTGTCTCTCTCCCTCATTTTGGTGATTGCACCGTTTGTGGTTAATGTTAGGTTATAGGGTACAGAACTACAAAAATGAAAGTTATTATGTTTTATGTACTTGTTGATCCCAAAAAGTAAAATCTGTACATACCAAACGGAGTGTCATTTTAATTCAGGTTTTAAAATAACGACTTGTATTTCTGGTATAATTTCCATTATTCAATTAAAATCATTATAATATAATAATAATAAATAATGTAAATCTAATGAATATTCCTTTTGATCTTGCCTCTCAATTTATTTTCTGTATGTTGAGAGCAGAGAAATCATTTCCATAGAGAAGAGACTTTGCAACATCAGTTGATCCTCCAGAGAATTGAGAAGGTTTATAGTCCTGTGAGTTGAAAGCTGCAGGACTCAGATTTGTCAATCAACAGAGCAGAGATCACAACCACCATGACTCTCATCACCATCCTCATCTGGATGCTGACATGCTGTTGTTTTACAGGTTCATTCACTCAGCAATATTTCAAACATGACCTTTTGCTTTTTCTCTTGTTTATTTCTGCTAATAAAAATGATTTGTATTTGTCTGCAGGATGCAGTGGTCAGGTGACTGTGACTCAGCCTCCAGTGGTGACATTTACTCCAGGGTCCCATGTCACTCTGACCTGTAGGACCAATCCAGCTGCTGGAACTTGTTATGGTAAACCTTGTATGTCCTGGTATCAGCAGAAATCTGGACAGAATCCAAAGCTCTTAATAAAACGAGCAAGCATAAGTCATTCCAGAACACCATCTCGATTTAGTGGCAGTGGAAGCAGCTCTGACTTCACTTTGACCATCAGTGGAGCTCAGACTGAAGATGCAGCAGTTTACTACTGTTAGAGCCTGCACAATGGCCCAGTGTTCACACTGTGATATGTATCTGTGCAAAAACCCCCCTCAGTCAGACTGCAGAGTCACTGAGCTGTTACAGACAGAACTGACTGCAGCTGTTGAAAAGCAAGAGATTCATACACAGACCACTGAATACAGAGCTGACAAAAACATTAACAAGCACAATATACAAATTTACATGGATATATTAAATACATTTTAGTGGGATTTCAAATAGAGGATTTAAAAGAATTCTGAGACACATTTTGTTTACATTTCCTGGCAGCAATCAACACATAAACTTGTCTTTGAACAAACAAATCATAGTTTTTGATATGCTAAGCATCCAATTTCCATTACATTTACATTCCCATTCAGACTGTTGATTGGGATAAAAACATGTCTTTTGGTTTTCTTTACTAATGTGTAACTTCACCTGCATTATAGATTTCAAAAGACAGTTACGTTTTCTTGATACAGAAATAATAATTAGAGTCATTTGCGTTATGCTCATAATGAAAGACCAAACACTTTTCAAAGTAATGTGAAAAGTAAAATGATATTACTTTATTGGCAAAAACGTCAAAAATCCACCAGAGAATTAAGAAACGCACTTGCATTCAGCTGCTATGTTACACGTATTCTTCTTTAAGTTGTATTTATCAGCAGTTAACAGCAGTTTTGTTCTCTAACACGCAAAGCTTTAGTTTCTTCTAAAATATTCTCATATTGATCATAGCCACTGGTATGGTCCTGCCCACACTGAGCTTTTCTCTTGGGCTTCAGCAGCCCCTAATACTGTTTCCTGCAAAGGGATTGGGACTGCCTGTGGTCATCATGTAGGACTTTGCACATGTACAGCTCTCCTTTCCCAACCTGAATTGGAAGCACTTCAGGTTGGGAACCCCCTCTGTCACCTCTGTACTGTCCATCTCACCACTGCTCTCTGAGGAGAGTCCCCAGAGAGTTGATCAGAGGAGTGGGGAAGCAGAGAAACTGCAGGCCTGATTATGGGGCCAGCTGGAAGGAAGAACAGACACACACAAAGAACAGATTAACTTCCACTGCAGAACAGACAGCTGAACATAAGACATGACAGAGGTGAGCAGTGGATTACCTCTGTCTGAGGGGGTGAGAACTTGAAGGAAACAAGGGTTAAACAAGCTTTCAAAAGGAGGTAATTCAAAGCAATCATATGTTTTAACTTAAATTTTCTCTCTGCCACACATCTTTTTTTTCAAATCTTAAATATCTGAGTACCCCACATATATTAACCATTAATTAGCTGCTTATTGGTAGCCCGTCTGCTTTTTATTAGTCATCATTAAACACTTATTAATTACTTATTCTACATGGTCATATTTTATTTAGCCAGAAAGTGAACTCTTGAAATTGAAAATCTCTTTTGTGAGAATGACCTGGACTGACAAGCAGCATGACCCTAACATGGTTGTGAGTGGCAGGAGAAACCAGAGCTCTCAGCAATAACCTGCACACGCACAGAGAGAACTTCGCACAGAAGGGCTTGGGTTTTAAACCCAGGAGACTCTTGCTGTGAGTCAACAGTGCTCACCACTGAGTCTCTGTGTTG
Organism: Etroplus canarensis; assembly: GCA_015106775.1. NCBI lineage: Eukaryota > Metazoa > Chordata > Actinopteri > Cichliformes > Cichlidae > Etroplus > Etroplus canarensis. Next base: position 8,570 of record VUQH01084632.1, read on the forward strand.
CCACATTATACACCTGTTGCCAAGGTTTCTGTTTGTGAAGGAGGAGTGCTGTTCCCAAATGCAGGACTCATAAGGCAGACAGAGTAAAACTAAAAGTGAGCCATCTTTATTGAGCCTGATGAAGTCTATAGAAAAAGCATAGCTAGGCACGCAGACACAAGACTGAACTAAACAGATGAATAAAAATACAGGAGGATGACACTGCAGAGGGAACTAATAAATGGTGAAACACAAACAGAGGTTAGAACAAAAATGCAACAAGGACAGAAGTTCAAACACTAACTGATGTGTCCCATAACAATACTAATGTTAATTAAACTCAAAAACAAACTATTCAAACGCAACAACCTGACGACCATGAAACCACTTCGGCCATTAACTAAGGGTTTTTCTTAAGAGCTTCTGATTATTGATCAAAATATGCACCAGTAGATGTCTTGTTGCTACATATATTTTCTTGATGGGAAAAAAGCATGATTTGACTTTGCCATCTGTGTTTCACTTCCTTTTCACCCCATCAAACAAATTAATTGTAAACACGACTGTCATTATGTCACCATTATAACTATTAAACTATAACCAATAAAATATTCTATCCAACAGGTTGAATATTTTAAAAATACTGTAATTTTTCTCATATCAAACACAGAACTTTAGGGGCACCATATCAGCCTCATGAATTGAACAGTGAAACAAGAGAATGTTTACAATGAAGTGAAACAACAGGAAGCAAAAGCATAAATCAAATGTCCTCAAAAACAAAAAAAAGCTGTTTCTAGTCACTCTGGTTATCATGCTGGGTTTTCTGAGTCAGAGTGAAAGATGCTAAAATATATTTCTTTGTGTTAAATTTCTGTTTACATTTTCTACTATTCTTTAAACATTCCCCTTGAATTGTTAATTTCTGATTTCAGAGTCTTCTGCCAACAAATTTCTTACTCAGACTGAAAAATCCAAGTCTGACAGTCTTGGAGGTACTGCAACCATCAGTGCCACAGGAAGTTCAGATATTAAGGATGATCTCAGTTGGTACCTTCAGAAACCTGGACAGCCTTCCAAACTTCTTATGTACAAAGCATCAACTCCTTTCTCAGGAATTCCATTCTAGTTCAGTGGCAGTAGATCTGGTTCTCAGTACACTTTCACCATCAGTGGTTTTGAGGCTGAAGATGTCAATTATTCACAGAACACATGTGTAACATACACAGTGATTTAGGGCTGTGCAAAAATCTGCTGAAGTTAAACTGTAAGCAGCAGGTGTAAAGTGATGTTAAAGTGACTATGATGAGAATAACTGGTCCACTGAACACAACAAAAGTCATTTTAGAGTCTTCTGCCAACAAATTTCTTACTCAGACTGAAAAATCCAAGTCTGACAGTCTTGGAGGTACTGCAACCATCAGTGCCACAGGAAGTGCAGATATTGAGGATGATCTCAGTTGGTACCTTCAGAAACCACTGAACACAGCAAAAGTCATCAAACACAATGAATCTAAATGAACTGAAACAAACTCACACATGCACTGAATTACTGTCATAAATCTTATGTTTTCAACTATGTAGCTGTTGTTAATGTAGGTTGTGTCGATAGGATTGAGACTTCTGGGCCCTCTGCTCAGTGAAGGCACCACAGAGGCATTCATGCTTAAGATGATAAAACACAGATGACTGAAATGATTATGTTGGTGCAAGTGTAACCAGTACACATGATAAGTGATTTTTGGTATATGTTGGAAAGTTTGAAGTATTACTCAATGATAATTGAAGTTGAATGAATAAGTAACATTTTGAATTAATACAGCTGATACTTTTTAGAAAGTACAGTAATGTGAAGTGAATCATAACCTTTTTGTTAAGAAGAGAGAGCAGTGTGTATGCTGTGGCTGGCTAGCTGGAAGTGTTATCTGCAAAAAGGCACAGCTGACCTTGGAGGGCCAGACGGAGGGAGACAGAGTTATGCAGGGGGATGGACAGCTGCAGAAAGGATAAAAAGTGTTGTTTCCTCTTGAAATGTGGGATTTGAGCATTGATGTCCAGAAGAGCCTGGTTCGCTGTACAAGTGTCCAAGGATGAAAAGACCAATTGCAGGAGGGATCTTTGACTCTCTCTACAGCTGCCTCATAAGGAGGATCCCCCATCTGTGGACTATATCCGGCAGTCGTGAGATCTCTTAAATCCCCCCTTGTGGAAAGGTGGAGCAAGAGCCTGGAACTCCTTGGATTTCATACCAAATCAAGGACCCTGTGCTGGAACTGCCTCCCCCTACAGGAGCGCCCCACCCTCCTGCCTTGGCCAGACAGAAGGATCAGGACGTGACCCCAGAAAAGAAGATCACCAAAATAAGTACCAAGCCAGCCAGCTAAATTAGAGAGAGTTAGGGAAGCGAGCACTATAGAGAGAAATTATAACTTTAAATTGATTTGGTATATATGAATGTTTTAATGCTGTTGCTTGGCCATTGCTAAATTGTTGAATAAATTTATATTCCTGCATTTAATGTATTGATTCTGACTCTTCACTAAGTCTTCTCAGCATTGTAAATGCTAAGTTCTAAGTGTGCAAGTTACATCTATAGGTTCTGAAAGGTTAGTCTAGTTGTGAGTTCACCTA